>JABJVR010004508.1:0-14629 GCA_025773905.1 Chitala chitala
TTGCCTTAAAATTTTTTTTGTTTAAACATTTTCCGCCCTTTTCCAAAACTGAAATCCGGTTTTTGTGCATATTATAAGTTAAACAAAAAAAAAAAAAAAAAAAAAAAAAAAAAAAAAACCGTACTGCGTCTTCCTGGCATGCAGATCTGATGTCTTTTATGTGTTCTGAGCTGATCACTGTACATGTTTGAAAGGGGCCTCCTGTATGCATGGATGTGTTTCCTCAATACTCATCCTCACGAGTTCCATCCTCATCCTCCCCCTTCCCATAATCCAGTGCGTCAGTGCCAAGCCGCTCACAGCCCATGGTGTGAAAACACAAAGAGTATGTGAGCAGGAACAGTGCTGCTCCACTGGCTGCATGATCTACACCAATTTAGGGCTTGTTAGGAAAAACAAACAGGCTTGCGGCCACTCCCCACCTCGAGTGGGAGATTGAGATGTGGCAGCCTGTCTAATGAGGTAATGGAAGATGAATCAAAGGCGCGATGCAGTGATGAAATCGAAAACCGTTTCGACGCCACCCGCTCCTGCCTCGCCTAGTTATGCGATTCGGAAAGATCGAATCTTTTCCCCACAGAAAGTCATCCGATCCCAGGGGGAAATTTTAACGGCCTGGAGTAGTTTCTTTATTTCTCCAGAGAAGCCGGATATCTCGCGTTTAATTCCATAAGGTGTCTTTGTTGGTGGAGCAATAAATGGCACTGGAAAAGAGATTAAAAAATAAGATATCAGCAAGTCTTAGAAAAAATAACTTAGATTTTACATGGTGGAGGTGAGGAGGTGACACAGTTGAGATCTTGCTGTAATACAATTTTAAGGCGTGTGAGGATTCTGAGAGTGAAGATATTGAGACTTCTCTGTGACCCAGTGCACCCAAGTTTACTTTTAAGTCTTTCTAAGCCCACTGTATGATTCTAAAAAATGAGTCTTCCCCAAGAAAGCCTGAGACTTGTGTTTTAGTTATTTTAGTTCTATATTGTAGACACGGAACATTACATCCGGAGTTCTTCAATTCTCTGCCTTTACAAGTGGTTACTGAATAGGAAAAGATGGGTTCTGTCACGTAAATTAACTGAAATCGTGATGTGAAATATGGATGTATTGGGTGCATAGTGTTTTTGTTTGGAAATATTCTGCCACATGATGTTGCTCGATGATTTGGCGCTCTCCGCGACACAAGTATTGAGTTACCTTTTCTTTCTTCCACTTGTGGTGACCCTTTGGTTGATGGTGTGCTGTCAGCCATTATGAGGATCATTTAAAGGAACGTGTCATTGTGTTTACAGGTAGGCAGGAAGTTTGTCAAGCAGACCATAAACACCTGTAGGTTCACAGCCGGGTTTATTTTCAGCCAGCCCGCATTCCTGGTCACAATATATTGGGAATCACAGCTCTGTACTAAAGGTGTCATTAACTGTAGAGGTCCACACTGGCTGTTAGGAAGGTCTCAGTTCCTACTGTCCTCAGTAACGCCCAAGGCCAAGTTCAGATGAACACATCAAGGTGGTTGACAGTATTCTGGTGCAGGTTTGCTGGCACGGCTGCCTGACCTTACTTTCTTTTTTCCCCTCTCTTCCTGTTTGTTGAGTTCATCCGTCTCACATATGCCGAGTTTTTCAAGGTTTGCAGTTGCCATCCCAGCAGGGACCTATATAACAAGGTCATACAACACCCATTCAGCCAGAGAGAACCAGCCTGGTAAATCTACACAAATGTCCATATAGGTCACATCAGAGTGCCTTTCTGAAGACGTATAACCTGGAAAGCTACATCTGGGCCCTCCCACAGGAGCAGCGCCGTGAGTTTTCAGTTTCCCCTGCAGCTCAGTAGCAGCAGTTCCACGGACTCATAATGCAGGTAGAGACCTGTGGCCCAGGTCAGCTTCCTGGGTCAGCAGAAAGGTCAAGGCTAGGCATTACATGTGCCACTCATTTGGTGTGGCATTTAGAGACCAATTGAGATCTATAGAAAATGTTTTGGGGCCTCACATGACTGCCTACTGTGGAAGGGAAATGCCAGTGGATGTGTATAAATGACAACCCCCTCATGCCTTAACTGTCAGTGGCCAAGGGGTATCGCCTGGGTCCAAAATGGAGGCGCTGCACAGAGATCAGCACTTCGTTTCTGTGGCTTCAGGGCATGATCGATGCCAGAGTGGCCTTTAATTAGAGCTCCTTAAATTATTCAGCATAGACCTCTGATGGTGCGTCAGTCACCGAGGTTGGATGGGGGGGTGACACGGGCCACACCGAAGACCTGAGCTGAGACAGATGAGGTAAGTCATCTGCACCTCTCAGCGGATGAGCTGCTGGATTCAGAAACGGCCCGTTCCATCGTGGTGCATGCTAATGGCCTTTTTTGCCTTTGCTCTCACATGTGAAAATGCCAGAAATGATTATTAGATTTAACTGGGTCCCTCAGATTGCCTGTTGGAGAGAGGGCAGTTTCCTTTAATCCCCTAAACATGGGTACTAGAGATCAGTAGGGAGGCTTCAGGAGTTCATGTAAACCAGCACACATCCACAGGGGGTTTTTACAGGGTGATTTCAGAACTGCATTCTGTACAACCCAATCTCTCTCTGCCTCAGGATTATGGTGAAGTAAAACCAACACGCTTTTGGTCTCTAGCAAGGTCTGTGAAAGCTGAAAAGAAGGAGGAAACATCAAGTTGCAGGCCTGCTTATAGATGCCTGAGTGCTGACTGCTCTGTTGAGGCACCTTTAGTGTTTCCCTGAAGTTACATTCCAAACCCCTCCTACCTCAAACCTGGAGCCATAAGACATGAATGTGAAACTGGACAAATTCCAGACATTCTCCCCTCAGCTGACGAACAACTAGTAATAAACCAGCAGCAGATGTGCTGAAATGAGAGGCTTTTCATCATGTAAGGTAGAGTTCTTCACATGGCATGTTTTTACTGTGTCGATAATTGTCCTGTAACAAAAGGTAGGTTTACAAATACTGGCTGGTTCTGACTGGCTCAGAAAACAAATAGGCCATAAATATCTATTATCCCCCAATTCACTTTAAAAATACAAAAAGGCCTGGTATTTGACTTGATCTGACTCCTCACACCTCCACTCTCTGTCTCTCGCTGTCTGAACCCTCCGAATGCCTCTTGCTCCTGTCTGCAGGACATTAATGATATGTTAATTTCAGTCATCGCTTGTTTACCCGGAAAATTGGTTCGAAGTTTGAAAGCGGGGTGTCCAGCCCCTCAGGTGACGCAACCCACAACACCAGTGGCGCTCTGACCTTTAGCAGCGTCTGTCCAGGGAGGTGGGGATGGGTGGGGTCACGTGTGACATGCCAATGTGACAGTTAGAGGTGCTCAGGACCTGTCGATACCTGCTACATTCCGGTCTCCCTGATACCTCTTTATGCAAAAATAAATTGGACGCACAGCTGGAAGGGCACAGTTTAAATTGTTATTGACCCAGTTATTCATCACAGCCCTGTGTGTCTTAAGCTTGCCCTTTTAGGACATAATGTATTTCAAATGCGCTCGCGTGACATTTGTAAGCTCCTGCATCCTGGGATGTAGTAATAGTGCATATATGGAGTGGGTTTTAAATCGTTTCGTTGTGGCGTATTATAATGGCTGCGCAGTGAAATAGCAGCTTGTGAATAATTCATGAGACACATTAGAAGAGTTTTGTGATCCGCGCTGGACCCACTTGGAAGTACGCCGACGTGCACCTGCCGACGTGCGCCACTTCCTGACTGTGCCCAGTTTCCAGCTGCTATTTAAAGGTTAACGCACGACTCCTCTTGGTTCTTGGTTCTTGGTTTAGGCTTCGGTATGGGACCAGGTTGCTTTGGGGTACAGTCCTGTAAGCCATAAGAGGTGCTGGTTGTTTCTCTTTGGCTGGGGCTTTTTTTTAATATATGTATGCAAACCTTAAATTGTCCAGTTATGATTATGGTAATTAAAAGCAGATAATGGCTTCTTGGTAAAAGTAGAGGTGGAGTACCAATCTCCTGTGGGTGTGAGTCAGGGTGAGATGCTTTCTCAGAACTCAGTGGAATGTTCCAGGCTCTTCTCCTGACTGGCAGGCCACTGACCAGCAGAGCTTGATGTTTCACTGTGGGTCACAGTGTCACACTTGGCTGTGGCCTGTTCCTGTTAAGACTGGTGGGGTTGAGTCTGCTGTGCTCTGTTCTCACATCTGGGTATGGACTTGAACGTTTGGGAGACTTGGCTGAGGTGGGGGGGGGGGTCCTCCAGGACTCTGTCCAGAACAGTTGCAGTGACTGTGCAAGGACATTGCTGTCTCATGAGAATGACCATCTCCTGGCAACCGATTGCCTGTGATTAAGAAGCCATCAGTGAGAGAGTGTCTGCCAGTGTATCAGTGTATTCTCTGTTCTCTGACTCATTGTCCTTAGGACATTAGACATATGGTTTAAGATGTGCTTAAGTCCTTCGCAGAACGGGGGTTTTGGGATTTGCTAGCCCCCACCCGTGCTGCTGACTTACTGATGGCGGACATTGAGACATGCTTAATATCTGATGCTGCTATACTCAAGAGTCCAACCTAAATAGGTCAGGAACAGAGCCGTGATGTGTGGTGTCCAAACACGCAGGCGAGCAGCTGCACATCCTTCATTCAGTCCCTTTTCTGACTGGCCGTAGAGGTCAGGGTTATTCTGAGACCACGGCGACTCTGTCCCAGCGAAACGCACCTCCCCAGCGCAGTGCAGCGCGCGTGTCTCCGGTAATGAACCAGGTGGAGCGACGCAAACGAGATCACAGCTTGCCTCTTCTCATTTAGAGACTGACAAACGCCTTTCTCTCAGTCTTTGGAGAGTTTATTACCGACAGTTTGTCCTTGCGACAACTTTGCTGTTTAATTAGGAGCGCAATACCCAGTATGACTTGCAATGAGGAGGCTGTTGGAGCTGAATGGACTCAACTCCCGGGGGGGTTCTTGGTAGTTCTGTGCCGTTTATGAGAATCACATGTTTGGGATTAAAGTCCAGGACGTGGCAAGGCCTTGTGTAGGGGGAGAGGATGGGGGTAGACTGATTGTCCAAACCACTCCCCCCCCACCCCCAGTGGTTTTCTCTCTTTCCCTGTCATCTTCAGGCTTTGATTTACAGCTCTCAGCTCTGTGACATGAATAACAATCGCTTACGCAGAGCTGCTCCGCCTCTTTGACCTCCAGCCCTAAAGGGCAAGTGGAGGTCACCCGTGTCACAGCGCCACAGTGACACCAGCAGTTCAGTGTTCGCTCCTACTTTGGCTCTTCAGTGGCTCCAGATTCAGCACACCTGAGGCAGTGGGGGGGATGCCGTTAAAAGATGCTGTTAACATTAGAACAATCTGTGACAGGGACGGACTTGGGCTCTTTGAAAAAAAATTAAAAGGGCACAAGGTTAGGACCAAGACAGGGGCTAGAGCTACAGTTAGGGTTCAGGCCAAGAAAAGGGCACACATGCATCGACGCCCTATACAGCATAGCATCACATTTTATCCACTGAGGGGGCACCTATTTGGGCACCTCATTATGCTGTTTTGCCACTTAGGAGTACCCCTTGTAGCTCTGCATCCCATTTTCTCTGCTGGAAAGGTCACTCTTTGGGACACAGCCATGTAGGGGTGGCATAAAGGGCATTTCATACTGGCACCCCTCTCCATTGGAAGGGTACCCACAGAGACTATGTTGACCATTGTAAGGACACCTAATAGGGCACTGCATAACATTTCCTCCACTGGAAGGGCACTTATTAAGACATTTCATCACTTTTTCTTGCTCTGTAGAGCACATCATACTCACATGAAAAGGACACCCAAGATGGCACTCAGTCGTTTTGTTTTCCCTTTGAAGGGCAGCCAGTAGCAGCACCAGAGTAAAGGGCACTGTAGCAACATTTTCAACCATGGAGGCACCGGGGGCATCTAACTCCTAACAATGCCAACATCTTGCCAGCATCCATTGGATTGTAGCATCAGCATCTAGGCTGAGGTAAACATGGGTATAGGCATGAGTAGCATCGCCCCATAGTCACACAAAGGTGCACATGCATGCACAGGAGAGCGTAAAACGAAACATGCACACGTGTGTACATTCTCACAATGTCCGCTGCAACAGGTCGAGGCTACTGGGTCTGTTAAGATTAGATTTGAATTTATGAAGATTGCTTCACCTGGGCGTGTGGGGTAATCTACGCCATTGTAGTAATTCACGCCGGACCCTCATTTCCAAAGCAGTCAGAGGTCGTCGTATTTCACCATGACAACGTAATCATAGGCCCACATTAAAAAGTCATTATTGTTTAGAATGGCGCTAGGCCAAGAAAACACTGACTATAAAACTCTGCAGCTTTTGTGTTTTACGCACAGGTTTATCTAAGTGTACAAGGTGCAGTGATTTAGGCACCGGGCTTATAGGCTTATTGATTTCTGGTTGAAATGCCATTTTCCCTTCCCCTAAGCCGCTGCACTTAGCTGAAATGATGAGGGTGTAATCGCAGTAACGAACCGTTCTGAGAGTATAAATATAACAAATGGTGGATTTAAAACTTTAACCATGCCATAATCTCTCAGAGCGGAGCAGAAAACTGATACAGTACGTCTTCGGCTCAGACGATCTGGGTGGGGGGTGTTAAGGCAGCCCTTATGAAGGTTTAATGTTTTCTCATTTGTCTAGTCTCCTCAGTTTTGTTTCGTACTGGATAGGCAGAAAGCCCTGATATATCTTGTGATCGTTTTTGTTTCGGTCGTCCATTTTTTCTGCAGTAAATGGACCTGCCAGATTAGACTCGCAGCATGCAGAGGAACAAATAACAATGTCCTGGGTCACTTTATGAATAACCCCACCACTGCCACCATAACAGGTCATAGGTCATGACCACTGGAGTTATCATCCTTGACACTAAGGCACTAACGGAGTTCAGAGCGCAAACAGGTTTAAGGTGAAGTAAGAGGTGATTTATTTTGTTTCTGTTGCTGTGGCAGGCAGTCTGAATGGGTGTTTGCAGCCTTCATGACTGTAGGATTAAGTGTTGAAATGATTGCATTAGGGATTGGGGACGGGGGGGGGGGGGTGTTGAACAGGGGTTTGGGTTGGTAGAAATTGTAATATAGGCAATGAGTTCCGGAATATGGAGATGTTTTCGGTTGTTGTTTGTCCTGCTCTGAATGCACCAAATTCCAACTAG
This sequence comes from Chitala chitala, assembly GCA_025773905.1. Lineage (NCBI taxonomy): Eukaryota > Metazoa > Chordata > Actinopteri > Osteoglossiformes > Notopteridae > Chitala > Chitala chitala. Next base: position 7,168 of record JABJVR010004508.1, read on the forward strand.
CCGTCCCATCGTGATCTAGTTTGTATCGTGCCGTAAAATCACTCACCGCGCAGCCCGTCTGATCCTCGCGTTGTCCCTTTTGCACACTTGCTCTGAGAATTAGAGTCGACGTTGCTCAACTTCGTAGCTGTTTCACAGATTGGGAAGTTTCAGTGTGAATCGATGCGCCGCCTGCTACAGTAACTCTTGTCACCCGAAAGGCTTTAGGCTAAGAGTGTGAGGCAGGGAGGCAGCGTTCATGTAACAGGTGAGTGTAGGTGTGTTTCAGGATTGCCTTGTGTTGAGTGTGTAACGGCGGGCTGCAGGGTGCTGTTGGGCTCCTTGGCTGTGGGTGAGCAGCGCACCTGTGCGGCGAACCTGGGCTCAGGTAGTGCGTTCCGCTGACAGGAGTGTCACAGGGTATCTCCAGGCAGGGCGGAGTCTGACCCCTGGCCACCTCTTCTTTTTTTTTTTTTTTTTTTTTTACGCATTTAGTTTTGTTCTTGATTTATTGCTTCTGCCAAGACAAACGAACAGATCCTGCTTGATCGGTCATTAACAGCAGATTTACTGCCTGCCTTTTAATTATCTGCTTGTGTTTGCCACCTGCTCTGGGGCTGGGCATGTCTTTGGGATGGGACGGAACGGGGAAGGCGGGTGTTATGCCGGCTTCGGAGAAATTCTGAGTTTGGCCAACATTCCTTCAAGAAGGTTCACGTCTGACGGGAAATCTGTTTGAAAGAAACACGGCGAGTCAGGGGGCAGGATGTAGTATTGTGTCGCAGGAATATTATGGGATATGTTTGTGTACTCTAGCAGCAGATTTTCCCGCTGGGACATGGGATTCTGGCATTCCTTCCCTGTATACTTGCCCATCCTTTCAGATTGTCGCTCATCAGAGGTTCCTCAGTGAACAGTGGGCTTTATTAACTTCACACCCCAGCTGTGATTTACAACACAAGCCCTCGCGTCCCATTTTCACTTAAAGGTTAGTTTACTGCCACAGAGAACTCTGAAGCCCATTAAATCCCCCTAATGAGACTTCAGTTGTAGGAATTACAGAATAAGCAGGACCGACTGCCATGCCAATTCCTCCTGCCTGCTGGCAATGGAGAGCTTTTCCCAGAAGCTGAAGGTTTCACCTCAGAGGCACAAGATCAAATATTCCAACACTTGTGCAACACACATTACCTCATGGTTTTTTGAAGTCCTTCAGTGGCAAATGACATCATGGTAGATTTATCACCATTTTCAGATGTATGTGTTGACAGTTCAGGTTTCTCCATGTGATGTTGGCAACACTTAACAGAAGACTCCTTCTGGCTGGCAGGTTCAGGGTTCAAGCGTTAACCCAAGTCAGGCAGAAATATGCTGCATTAGCTAGCATTTGCTGACTTGCTGTTGGATAGCAATGGACTCTACTGGTTCTGCTCCAACAAAGTACTGGTATGAAGCCACTCATCATCACCTCTGTTTTAAAAGGTGAGGACAGGTAGGAAAAAAAGGAAGGGTGGGCGGGGAGCATCCATACACAGCCCAGCTCTGTGCCCAGGCAGCTGTGGGAGCTCTGTCCTTGAATGCTGATGTGTACACTTCCACAGTAAACAAGCATTACAGAGAGGCCGCTCTGGTAGGTAAACAAACAGGATGTGTCTTTTCTGCTGATTAAAAGCTGTTTGTTCCCTGCAGGTGCCCTCTGCTGGCATGCTGTGAGTACTGCAGGCAGAAGGATTGTGCGTCTGCCACCCTGTCTGCTGGTTTCCCTCCATCTCACACCCTCCTTTTTTCCCCTTGTTCTTTGTTGTTCTCTCAGTTTTGCACCATCTCTCTATGTCCTTATTATGCCTCTGTTTTGTTGTCTCTCTGTGAAAGACAGCAGAAATGTTCCAGTGTGCAAGAGACCTTGAGCAGGGAATGCTGGGTGCTTGGAGAGGTTTAGTCATCCCTGGCTTGTCACAGCTGCTTTACCCATGCAGGTTTCTGACCAGACAAAGGAGTTGGTAGTGATGTCATAATCCCAGGAGGTGTGCCTATGAGAGGCGTGCCCACCTAACAGTGGATAACGCCCTTCCGTTGCCGTTTTGTGAGGTGGTAACCTGATCCGCTGTGTGGCACGGCAATTTTATTAATTAGCGTTGCTGGTGGTCCTCGCCCACGTCACGAGGGCCGTTCCTCATGTCGGGTCCTCTGATGGGAGTTTTAAATCGATGCTAAACTGTACTTTCACGTCATTATTACCCCCCCCCACTATGGGAATATGGCACAGAAGATAACTGCGAGTGCGGGACGGAAGCGACGAGATCCCTGAATAATGTCTGTAATTTCGAAATGAATTATTCTGTGTTATTAAGTTAATTTTCCTCAGCATGTGATGGAAGCTGCGCATGCTTGGCCTTTGTCTGAACCGTCTGATTAAAGCCAGAGCGGAGCGGGCCTAATCAGCTCCGACGGGATTAAATTAAATACGGGCCGGCATGCTGGGGCTGCCCTGGCGCTCAGTGGCACTCAAACTTTCTCCGTGCAGAACATTGGATCCGTAATAAAGCATAAAAGCAGAGGAGAGTTGTAGCTGGAGCGGTTCTTGGCCATTAGCAGTGTAAGGGCTTTCCGGTTGTCAATACGGTGACCTGACACCTTGCTCTCAGTCAGACTTGGCTATAACAGCTCAGCACTTGCCGGACCTGTAAGCGATACAGTTTTGGCGGGTGACGTTTTACCGCGGTGTTCTGGACTGTTTCAGCTTATCTCATTTCAAAGGGATCTCTGTGCTTTACAGCCAGGCTGGCTGGCGACGCAGCTCCTTATCGCATTAGGGCTCCGGTCCCCCTCAGACCGCCACCAGCAGCCGCCGGATGGCAAGTAAACGGATAAAGAGCCACTGATAGCCGCAGCCCTCCCCATGCTCACAGAACCACAGATGAGCGAGGGCTCTGGCCCGGCCCAGCTCGGCTCAGCTCGATGTGTAGAAGGTTAAAAAGGAAAGGTTTACTGTAGTAGAGAAATGCCAAAGGACAGCCAGATGGACACAGTTAGGCATCTGAAGCACCTCTGCTCTGTGTGAGCACATCGAGCTGCATTGGGAAGATTTCTGACTGCGTCGTCTGTGCTTATCGTTGCCACGCTCGTACCTTTTAAGTTTGCTTTCCTTGCTCCCCGCAAACACATTTTCGGTTATCATTTGTATGCACCTTGCAAACTGGCAAATCCCACAACGACGTGGAAATATCATAATTATTCTGGAGAACCGAAACCTTTTGTAATTGTATAAACGAGTAATGGCGAGTTGGGAATTTAAATCGCTGCTCTTTTCCGATTTTAAAGAAATTGCACGCTTCAAATGGGCATACTTTGGCAATAATATGATATTTTTATGAAGACAAAAACAAATTACATGTGCACGATAATTTATTATGTTTTGGAGTTGGTGTTTTATCCACAGAGCAAGCTGGTTACCGTTTTTAATCGATGATGTGATGGTGTCTGAATACATCCAAATGAAAACAAATACACTTGTTTAGTACACTGTGAAATCAGGTGGACTCCACAGGGCCGTCACGTCTGTGCTTGTGAAGATAAGAAGTAACAGGATGGACTTTAAAATTTTTGTCCATGCCTTGGTGACCCCCTAACAGTGTCGAGTAACCCATCTGAGTCACAAATTAATCTGAGGACACAGTCTTGGCGTCAAGACAACAATGCCAATGTCTCTCGGTGGAACCTCTGGTGGCATGACCCGGCTCTACAAAATGTCCGCCCTCCAGTGATCAGTATCCCCTGAAGCTATGATGCTTTTGTTTGTTTAGTTGTTCAAGCAAGCGCTCATTGTGATGGGCAGTTAAGTATAGAGACCCCACCCTCTCAGAAGAAGAGGACGTGCGTCTTTGTCCCTGCTGGTGTGCAGGAACAGACTGTGGCTGTATAGTGCCATGATGGATCGCTGATGTAAAATGCTGCGATTCAGCCCATCTGCTGGGTTCTCCAGCAGATTTATCAGTGTCGCTCTTCATGCCATCGCTTTCTTGGGTGTTTTTTAGGAGGGGGGCGAAGAGAACAGATGCCAAAGGTAGGCAGAGCTCTCTAGTCTTTCCTCTGATTCCTAAAGATAAGGTGTCCTTCCTTTCTCGGTGTCTCGACAGCTGGTGACTATGCTGTCTGTAGCGTTTATGGTAACAGCCTGGAAAGGAGTCTCTACAAACCCTATGGAATAAAAGGACGTTATCGTAGAGCTAAATAAGAGAAATCAGATGAGGACAGAGTCAGCTTATGAGTCGGAGGAACCTTGGTCAGTCAGGTCAGTCCGCTATGACCTCGACTCACCTGGGCTCGCCCTGGGGACCACTCAGCCAGATGTTATTGTACCTCCTGCCTCATTTTCCCATCTGAATTGGGTTTTCAAAACCATCCCCTGCTGGCTGTGGGAGCCACAACTGAAACCACATGGGACCAGTTCTGGTGTCTTGTACAAGGCACTAGTCCACGCAGTGCTCTTCATATTGCTACATTAGGAGGTCCAGCCTCATAACTTCCTTATACAATGGAAGTAGCATGACTGTTATTAATACAGATGAAGCCTGTCCAGGCCCAGGGGCAGGGCGTTTAGCAGAAGACTGTTTTTGCCTTTCACAATTATTTTTAATGTCACTCATTAGGGCTTTCCTCTGGGAGTGTTTTGCTGCTCTTGTCTGTTTGGACATGATATCATTATGATGCAGCTTCTCCATTAACCTCCCCCTGCTCCCCGATCCATCTCATCTTTCTGGTATTTCTGTGAACGGGTCGTGTGCAAGCTGGTACTATGGCTGCAGAAATAGGCCAGAGTGTGCCGGTCTTTGTTTTGGGATTACCCAGAATTCTACATGAAGAATTGCCATCGATGCAAAATACAGTGATACCTCAATTTGCGAGTTGAATTCGATCCAGAAGGTTACTTGTAATGTGAGAAAGTTGTATCTTGAAACTATTTTTCCTATAGAAAATAATGGAAATCCCATTAATCCATTTACATAAAGTGAACTTTATGTAAAAACACAAACGAACAAGGACACGAGTGTGCAGATGTTTCCCTTATGAGAGTACAATGCAGACTGAGAGCCAGCAAGCAGGAAGCGGGTGGCCAGGCATCCCATTGTTTGTCACCCATGCCTTGTGGGAAACAAAGAGTACCCACGCTGTCGTCCTCAGCTTGTTCAAACAGCTGCTCGCAAGCTGCAGCTAAGCAGTCGTATGTTGAGAGAGTTTTTACGAGTATATTTGGCTAAAATGATGATATGGGCATGTGGACAGCTCTCGTAACTTGAGTGTTCACTCGCAAGTTGGAGTATTTTTTTTGTGAATATTTTTACTCGTATCTCAGTTTACTCGGAAGTGGGGGGACACTTGTATGTTTTACCACTGTTTTACCTCTTACAAATTGGCTTTTGATGACCCATCTTAAAATGACTGGGTCAAAGGAGGCTAAGGCTCGACTCGCTTTGTCCAAATATTGGCGCCGGTATAGTGCTTTGTGTTGTTGGAGCCAATGTGAAGTAAATCTGCTGCTCCCTGTGTTCAGTGACTTCCAGTTGTTCCCTGCTTGTCAGTCACCTGGATATGACATGAACTGGGTCAGTGGCCTGCTGTGTCATTATGAGTCATTTTGTGGTTATATTGCATATTGGTTTTTGTCTCCTATTCTCTCAAACGGCCAAACGTAGGGAAATGGCATCTGCTCATGTTTTTGGTCATCTTTTATTGTAACCAAAAAGCCTGATGCAGGCTTGGCGATGATAGTGTGGGAAGTTCAGGCGCTCAATCAACTTTAACACAGTGATGGCTAAAAATGGGTCAGCTGGAAAGTTCAGAAATGCCTGCTGATTGGAACGTTAACACCTGTCTTACTGGACGTAGTTTACAAAGCCCCCGTCCACTGATTGGTCCTGACGGTTCCGACACTTGAAGACTCGCCTCCTTTCAGTCATTTTAGTCATTCCTGTAAGTGCTGATGGGTAATCTGCTGATCCCAGCCGACAGCGTGATTTCCTCCATGTGGGCCTTTCTTCTGATTCGCTAGCTGGGAGCGCTTCACGTTACCTTTACTTCGTTCACTGTGGTGGGCAGTGGGGGTGGGGGATGAAGACAAGGAGCAAGCATGTTATTGGCAATCCAGTACTGGAAATAGGCAAGCGGATGTGAGCTTTACACTGGCAGATCATAGATTAGATGGTACCATGGGAGAAAGTGGGTGAGGGTAGGAGGGGAGTGAACTCAACTGAGCTGAGCCACAGGTCTACGTCTACACTGAGCAGGATGTTTACACTGAACAGGAGGTCTGCACCAATCCATGGCAGTGAGGACAGAACCAGACCATGTGGTCTCAGCCGGACATTGTGCCACCCACACACTTCTACTGAATGCATGTATGTGTTCACACTTGCATGCCGTCACTCAGTGCAGAAAAGACAGATATGAATTCATGATCTGTTCTGTCACAGGAGCAGGTGAGATGGGGGGGGAAAAGCAATTTCCCTCATCCAGTTCCTGTAGTCGATAAATATTGATAGGAGCACCTTGTTCAGAATATGAACCGGGCTCAGGAATACACCTTGTCTGTAATATTGTCACGGAGACGGGGAGGGGGTTTGCTGCGGCTGGCTAGATAATCCGAGGCAGATGTATCCACGGATCGCGGAGAGCCTGCGGGCACGTCTGTCACCCCGGTGCCGTGACCCTTCCGAGGCCTGCTGGACAGGACGTGTGGCCTCTTGCAGACGTGATATTAGCTCCTCACAGCAGGTCGTGAGAGCAGTGCTGTCACACCTCGTCAGACTCCGCTCAGACAGACATCAGCCTCTCCTCATAGTCAGTGTGGAAAGAACTGGGCAGGCAGGGGGTGTGAACCTTTACATTGGTAAGAGGGGGGCAGTGTGGGGACTACTGCCTCTCCTGTATCCCCATCTCTGTCCATGTGATCCTCTGTCTTTTAATTTGGCATCACCATTTTCACATCAGTTTGTTTTCATTCTTCTTCAGCTTTTATTATTCGACTTTCTGTTTGAGGACTTTTCCACACTTTCTGTAAATCAGTAACTAAATGAAGCACGACGAAAAAACGGAATTGATCGTGCTTTTAAAGATTGGGTTTGCTGCCTCTGAGTTAGAGCAGGTAGACGCCATTACCTCAGATCACGGCAGTCCCTAACAGGCAACCACTTTGTGAAGTAAAGATGATGTCATTCTTTAAATGTCGTGCTTTTTCTCCATCTGATTGTCCTCTGCTGACTCCACCCCTCCTAAAAGCTACCCTCCACCTCTACTTCTCATGGTTAGGCAGACTGACTATCAGCATGCCCCCATTGTATTTTAGGGTTTTTTGCATTTTGACTTGGAGGAGAAGCAGGCACCGCCCTGACTGGCTATTCCATCTGAGCATCTAGGGTGTGTGTGTGTGTGTGTGTGTGTGTGTGTGTGTGTGTGTGTGTGTGTGTGTGTGTGTGTGTGTGTGTGT
>JABJVR010004509.1:0-14628 GCA_025773905.1 Chitala chitala
GATACTGCACTGTACATGTAAAGTGGACACTACAGATACTATACTCTGTATGTGTAAAGTGGACACTACAGATACTATACTCTGTATGTGTAAAGTGGACACTACAGATACTGCACTGTACATGTAAAGTGGACACTACAGATACTATACTCTGTATGTGTAAAGTGGACACTACAGATACTATACTCTGTATGTGTAAAGTGGACAGTACAGATACTGCACTGTACATGTAAAGTGGACACTACAGATACTATACTCTATGTGTAAAGTGGACACTACAGATACTACACTGTACATGTAAAGTGGACACTACAGATACTAAACTCTGTATGTGTAAAGTGGACACTACAGATACTAAACTCTGTATGTGTAAAGTGGACACTACAGACACTACAGGTACATACGTATAGTGGTATCTACAGATACTTTAGACAACACGTATAGTGTAACTCATTACACACGTTACAGAGATACCGTACTCTGTGCATGTATATAACACACTATATTGACTGACAATCCATTTTAACTGTTTTCTGTATTGCTTCAGACGTAAGTTACACCAATCTGTGTAGAGTACGCTGATCACGCCAATTACAGGCTGCACATGAAAATTCCTCTCAGTGGGTTTCAAATGCTCGTTTGTGAAGTCGTAAATATACAGCAAATTGCTCATTTTGAAGTTAAGGGACAAAATATCAAAGTATCTAAGACAACATAACTGCATCAGAACATCTTTGAAACAATGTGTGTGTATTTACAGACATACACGACTACATGTTTTGAGACTGTAGTTTTGTGTTTAGGGAACAGCAACAGAATCACACATTCACCCATATTTTGTCACCGTGTGTACCTCTGTAACATACTACGTATGTTCGTTCTGGTTCCTTAAGCCAGAGGGAGTGTACAGTACGCGAAGGAGGGGTGGTGAGGGTGGGACTGTTACCTAACACAATACCCGTGTCCTCACCCAAGGCTCCTGCTGGACAACGTTACATAAAGCTGCCAACAGCCGTCAGTGGCCAGATTATAGTAGGATTATCTGTAGATCACAGTGCTTTATTTAGATACACGTGAAAATAACCGTTAAGCCCATTTGGACCTGGGTATAAAATGGAGCTGATGCTGAAGAGTTGCAGTCTACTACTATATGAGTTTTGGTCTAAACATCTTCATACCCTCATCAACTCGACTGGACTGCAGGTGAGTGCCAAGCCTAAACAGCACTGTTCTACAAAGGTGCGTATCAGTATAGACGCTAAACAGGAAAGGGGCTGCATTTTCAAAGTAGGTATAGAAAGGCAACACTTAGTCTGAAACTAGGTGTGAAACTTTCTTTTCATCATTTGTACAAACTTCTCAAACCATTCTGTTGTTTGCTTTAAAAGTGAACACTGTACAGTTAGAGGACCATTAATAACATCTAGCCTCAGAAGACGTGTGGATTAACACAAAACCATCGACATGCTCCTTTTATTTCCCAACAGGATGGAGCGTTTCATTGTTCTGCTGGTTCTGCTTGGCTGTGTGTTGAAGAACATTTCTGCATCTTGTGTGGTTGACACCTTCCAAGTCAAGCTGGACTTTGACCCAAAAAGGGTGAGCATAGAGCGGTTATTTGCTAGCAGCACAGGTCCTGGTGTGAGAGGTTAGTGTGCTGAATTCTTTGCAGTGATTTTCAAATGAAGCCAAGCCACTTCCATACCTGTGTCCCCACAGTATGCTGGGAAATGGTACGCTCTCCAGAAGAAAGACCCTGAGGGCCTCTTCCTGCAGGACAACATCTCTGCCGAGTATACCATCGATGATGATGGTGCCATGACAGCGTCCTCAAAGGGCCGAGTTACATTGTTCGGGTGAGGACTGAACCTTCACCTCAGAGGGACTGCAGTGATCATTCAGGGCTGTCAAACATGACCATGAAAGTACTTCAATAGACTTTGCAGCTTCAAAACTCGACATAGACTTCACAGCTGAATGAAGGAAGATCAAAGCGAGATAGGGTCACCTCTCAGAGATACACACACCTCCACCAATAATGCCAACATTTCATTTTAGTAATAGTGACAAGTACCCATCCAGGAACAGTCAGGAAACCACAAAGTGCCTTTGATGTAGACCCAGATTTGAGGAATGTGCACGGTCTATTGGCAGGTTCTGGGTGGTATGTGCTGACATGGCTGCCCAGTACACAGTCCCTGATCCCAACACTCCAGGCAAGATGTTCATGAACTACCAGGGCCTGGCCAGCTACCTGTCCAGTGGAGGTGACAACTACTGGGTCATCGATACTGACTATGACAACTATGCCATCACCTACGCCTGCCGCACACTGAAGGGGGACGGCACCTGCGATGACGGCTACGCCCTGGTCTTCTCACGTAACCCCCGTGGTCTGCCTCCCGCCATCCAGCGTGTCGTTCGTCAGAAGCAGGAGGAAATTTGCATGAACGGCCAGTTCCAGCCAGTGCTGCAGTCCGGTAAGTGTCTTGGCTTGGTTTTATCCAAATTCCGATGCGATCCAGCCCAGTCAGCCAGTGTGACCCAGTCGGCAGTCTGGTAGACCAAAACTCCGCTGCCCTCAGGCATGATGGTCATATCACACAAGCTTATAGTCTTCAGTCAGCTCTTTAAATAAACAGTAACTGACCATTAGACATCTTTAAAGCACTCTTGTTGCTGTAACCTTTGTCCAACCTTTAAAAGAATAACAGTATTAATTTCCTTCCTTCCCTCCCTCCCTCCCTCCCACAGGTGCATGTTAAGGCATGCCATCCAGACTTGCAGAGGGATTCCTTTGCATGTTGGCAAGAGGAGGGTTACCCATAGCCTGGGCACATTCAGAGGTCTAGGGCAGTGGTCCAAACCCCAATCCTCATGGCTGAAGTCCCACAAATGTTTTGAGTTATTCTAACTAGCTTCTGTTTAACTCCTGTAACACCACTCAAACTGGCTTCCTGTCCAAATAAAGGAATTAAATGAAAAAAAAAAAAAAATCATACAAAATCAGCTCCATGTACACATTAAAATGTTGAATTTGTCTCTTCTGCCATTTCTGTATGAAAATAAATGTTTTTTTAAAACTATTACCTCAAAGTTGTGAGTGAAAATCTGTACCAAATGACATGATAACCTTTTGAAAACTTCTGCAATTCTTCATTCTCCTGACCTAAAGGTATAAACACAGTTCGGAACACAACAAGCTATATTTGCTCAAATTTCAAGGCACTTAGAGGATTTCTGTTCCAGATACTGCAAGCCGTAAATCCAGAGAAAAGCCTGCCTGACACAGAAGTTGTCAGGGGGTCACCAGGGTAGCACTTAAGAGTTTAAAACAAGAAATGCTCAGACAGAATACGAAAAAAGAACAAGAATGCACGCTGCAGATTAATCTTTTCAATTTAAGATGAAGATGCAATACAAAAAACAGGAATTATTTTCCAGCTGACACAGCTGTCAATGATGGTGTGGCACCCACTCCCCATCAGCCAATCAGACATCAGCGCAGTATTTTGTGATTGGTGAATACTCTCCAGGCCTTTTCCAGTAGTCAATAGCTCGCACTCTGTAGAAACCACAGACAAGAAGATTCCCTGAAACAGAAAGGGGCTGGTGTTACAAATCACCTGTATTGAGTATGGTTGTAGTCCATGAGCAGTAAAACCAATGTATCTTGTTTTAGGAAGGGAACTACCATTATGCCCTGCTGCTGTAATAAATTAACCTAGTTTAAATATATTCAGCTATATAAACATGTAACATACAATACAAAAGTAGATTTTTAAGAAAATCTTCCAATTCCATGGGATAACAACCCAACCCACAGCATTGCTGTAACCACACAACCAACAGCACCACTCGCCGTAACCACACAACCAACAGCACCACTCGCCGTAACCACACAACCAACAGCACTCCCACTTACTCCTTGTGCACACTTACGTGGAGCAAACACATACAATGTGAATATTGTGTCTTGTTCGTTAACTCTTTGGAATGTGTTTCCATTAGCAGAGAATTCCACTTCATAGGTTTTTATGCATCTGTGAACAAGAAAAAAGAAGGTACTCTTTGTGACACCGGGTGTATATCCTTGGTTGTATATCCTTGCTTACACTGTTAGATGGTTTAGATTAAAGAGCAAAGGTAGGGAACCGGCAGATACCTACTTAGAATTGACGCAATGATCGGTCCACACGATCAGAACCTGGCCTTTGGTGATACCAATGAACCGCAAACCACCGACCTAAATTTAAAAAAAATGTTCATTTACAGGACAGCAAAATTCAGAGAGAAATGCAAGGGATTAGTTAATGTGCTCATTTCAGCATTAATTCACAAGTAAATAACCCCCATATACAGTGAGCAAGTGAACATGTTTAAAGCCACACAGAAGTTATTGCTCAAGAAACCTCTCAGAAAAAATAAAGTCACGGATAAACTGTAGCGTGACCAAATACTGGGGGGTGGATTGAGGGGGGCTAATTGCCATCTCAGTTGGAGTAGGGATTTGAGGGAGCAGTCAGTTAGGTAAATTACCAACAGGTTTTACCTGCCTTGTTGGACATGACACCCCATATGTTTCACTCATCAAATGTGTGACTAAGGTGCCCTGTCTTGTTTGAAGCTTTCCATCTGTGTTTTGACTGGCTGCTTTTTGTGTCATGTGACTGTTCTCAAACGACGCCCTCAGCTGTCACATGGCTCAGTTAAAACAGCACAGCTACAGTAGTGCGTTTGATACTGTGAAATAAGAGATGGGCTTCAGCATCCATCTCACTGGATTAAAGCCTGCTTGTACATCTCTGAAATCCCAGAGCAGTATGTTCACACACTCCTGGTGTTCACACACACCTGGTCTGGTGGAAACTTGGCTCTGGTACACACGTGGATGAGGAAGACAGCCGGAACTGGAAGAACCACCTTTAACATCAGGTCGCCCTCGGCAGGAAAGGGAGCGGGTTCGCTCACTCTTGGTTCCTGGAAGACGTGAACCATGGGAAGGTTCGGCTCTGAACACAAACGGAGGATCCTACAACCTACACTGGGATTACTGCTTGTTCTAGTTTCTTATCCCAACCCACCACAAAACCTGGTGTACATGTTCTATCGGACACAGCACGTCAGCCCACCTCCAGCCGCCGCAGCTGCCGAAACTGCTCGGCTGTGGGGAAGTCTGGGCTTCCGAAGCTCTGCCACAGGCCGTAGGGGTTTGAGCTTTTGTTGTCCAGGTAGTAGGTGACATACACCAGGCCTGCCAGCAGAGACGTTAGTCACAAATCAAAAATGCGCTTGGCACTTGGCACTGGTGTCGGTTTGTGCGGGCGGGTGGGCAGACAGACACTCACCTTTCTGGCCTGACCTAGCACTGACTCGGACTGTGACGAGGTTGGGGACAGAGGATGTGCGGTTGTCATCACTGCTGTACACCAGCACAGTAGTTTGCCAGCTGTCTGAGGTCCCGGGAAAGAGGGGCTCGTGGGTGCTGGCCAGGACGCCCACAATGTTGTCGTTACCGATCCCTACTGGGGCAACATGGGAATAGACCTGCGTTTCTCCTTGGGGACAGCAAAAAGCAGGAAGAGCAGAGGTTACCCCATTAACACGGTAAGGTGCGGCATCCTTCAGCATCCTGCCTAGGCACAGGGCAATTCAGCAGCTCAGGCCTTAAAAACAGCAGGTTGCGAGTTCATATCCCAGTGGACAAATGTGACCGAGCAGAAGTAATGGCACTTCATGCGTTAAATAATGCATCTCACTGTACTGCTCCTGCTGTGTACTGCCATGCTCAAATTATGCACCAATTTGTAATAACACAAAACTCATGCCACTTCCTGATTATGCATTTATGTAAATCCTTATTTCTGTTTTTATGCACTTAATATTTCTACAGACCTTCAAATACCTACAATGAAAGCGAGACAGGCCTGAGATGCACGCCATTCTGTTCACGCCCGCGTCTCACTTCCAGTGTGGATTGATACATCTGATAAAATTGAATTCTATCAGCCGGATGAGACGCGCGAGTGACACTGTGATTTATGTTACATCTATAATAAGTAGTGATATTATGAATACATTTATTTACTTTTCAATGCTATATATTATTATTGTTGGCAATATCACGTTATTGAAAAACATGTATATTACATCGTAACATGCTCTTAGACTTAAATAAGGTGTGTGTGGAGCCCAGCTGCAGTGGACCCAGGGGTGTGTGTGTACATGAAGAACGGGTGGAGAGGTGGGAGTCCAGCTGCAGTGGACCCAGGGGTGTGTGTATACATGAAGAACGGGTGGAGCGGTGGGAGTCCAGCTGCAGTGGACCCAGGGGTGTGTGTATACATGAAGAACGGGTGGAGTGGTGGGAGTCCAGCTGCAGTGGACCCAGGGGTGTGTGTATACATGAAGAATGGGTGGAGCAGTGGGAGTCCAGCTGCAGTGGACCCAGGGGTGTGTGTGTACATGAAGAACGGGTGGAGCGGTGGGAGTCCAGCTGCAGTGGACCCAGGGGTGTGTGTATACATGAAGAATGGGTGGAGCAGTGGGAGTCCAGCTGCAGTGGACCCAGGGGTGTGTGTGTACATGAAGAACGGGTGGAGCGGTGGGAGTCCAGCTGCAGTGGACCCGGGGGTGTGTGTGTACATGAAGAACGGGTGGAGTGGTGGGAGTCCAGCTGCAGTGGACCCAGGCTCAGCGCTCACCCAGCAGCGCCAGCAGCCCCATGACGGTCAACACAGGCTTCCTCAGCAGCTGCACATGGGGGGGGCGTGTGTTGTTCACCTGGAAGCGGGCAGTGAGCGTGCGCTGCGTGAACTGGTGCGGGTGGTAGCTCAGGAAGGCGTTGTCGTTGCTCAGGAGGGTAAAGTTGATGGTGGAGTTGGGGTCACCAGTGAGTAGGTCCTGATGTTGGGTTATCACCTGGACAACGAACAGGATCAGGTGTCCACTCAGCGCTTCACAATGATGCCACATTTAAGGGCAGGATAGCCTGTATAAAGGTGAAGATCATACATGTGCATTTAGCACTTAGCAGGTCTAAATTAACGTAGCTCATCCTGACCTTCACCACCATAGCAGCATAAGTCACATCTGCTCTCCAGTCCTCAGGTTTGGACCAGCCCACTAACGGATCTGCTTCATCGTTGTATATGGGTTTGGATCTGAACAGAGGAAAACGTGACTGGATCTCTTTCACTGTCTCAATTTCCTGTTGCATGATGGGAAGGGAGCCCCCACCACCCTGCAGAAAAGAGAGTCACACATGTATAGGGCATGCCCCTTTAGGACACGTGTATGGAACCTCAGCTCTACTCCACTGCAGAACACGTTTGTGGAACCCCATCTCTATTCTACTGTAGAACATGTGTATGGACCATCTGTTCTCCTCTACTGTAGAACATGTGTATGGAACATCTGTTCTCCTCTACTGTAGAACATGTGTATGGAACATCTGTTCTCCTCTACTGTAGAACATGTACATGGAATTTCAGCTCTATTCCATTGTGAAACACACGTATAGAACTTCAGCTCCCCCCAATGTAGGACACGTGTACAGAAAGTCAGCCCAGCAGCCTACAGCTCCCGTCCACTGACTGACGCTCAGTATGTGAAAGCAGCCCCAAAATGCTGCACCTTCTTGTGTAGAGCAATGAAGTCGAGCCGCACGCCGGTGTCGCCGGTGAACATGTTGGTGCCGTTGTAGCAGTGCTCGAGCATGGCCCAGCAGTATGGGGAGTGCGGGTACGAGTGGCAGGAGTCGCCAGGACCGCCAAAGCGCAACACAGGGTTGGCATCACGAAGGCCCTCGGAGCTCGCATCATAGTAATTCAGAAAGCCTGCGGAGGAAAGCAGACGCGCAGCTGCATGCATGTGCTGTGGACCGTCTCCGGGGTTACCCTGGCAGGCAGGCATTTTCAGCCAGAAGGACAAAATCATACCCTATATACACTGTAATCTAAAAGTAAGTGTAAACACATATTTAGATTTATGGGTATATACAGTACATTTGGTTAGTCTAGCCCATAATAACTGTGAGGGGGTGATATATAAACTATCATAGACATGACTGCTGTCTTCAGATCACAAACTAGTGCAGTCACTGTCATTGTAGACATTCCCAATCTTACATTAATACAACAAAACAGTATAATCCTAACCTGCATCTGCACTAGGACTGTGTATAAGACAGACATGAAATTATAGGTAACATAACATCTCTCAGTCTGGACACTGGACATGTACACATAAAAAAATATGTAATAAATTAATTAATAAAACACATTTCTGACTGGTTTAATGTGACATGTGATTGATATGTTCTTGCTGATCATAGATTTACCTTGAATCGTCATGGAAACGTTGTCAAAATCATGATTGTTTGGTTCATTCCATGTTTCAAAGTTCCACCGAGAGACATAAGCCAAGCCAAACCTGTCTACAGTAAATAAATAATAGTGAGAAGTCATTTGAGAAAATGAGTAACAAATGTAATTAAAAAAACATGCCTCCATCTCCAGCTATTACACAGAACATTCCACTACTGCCTCTTCACACCTAACCATGTGACTGTCCACTTTACTGTCCTTTGATACATGAAACACTCATTTCATTGTTCAATTTTTTTATTGGTGGTTTTACATTATACACTGTAACAATTCAGCCAGTTCAGCAAATTGACTTCCAAGTGTGTTTAACCATTTGTTCTTGCAAAGGTTCCGCTACCAGTTAAACCAGTTGACCACTAGAACTTCTGGGCTGTTAGAATCTTGCAAACCTACCGATGTATCTTCTAGCAATGAGGTACACTAGAGACCTCCACTCAGCCACTTGTTGCTTGTCTTCAAAGTTGGTAAAGTAGCCAGATACACTGCCCATCAACTCAAAACCTAGCAAAATACAGTTACAAAGATGACATATCTGCAAGGTCTTTATGTTCCACATGGTCAGAAACGTTTGTGAATCTGACTCCAAACTGATGTGACTGCTTTTTCTGAGTTTACATACAACTGCATTTTGTCTCACAAAAGGTGAACATAACCTTCACTTGTACTCAACTAAAGTAAATTTGTTGACTTAATGAATCAGCATTAGCTTTTTGACTGTACAAGAGCAGCTGTTCGGATAGGCATGGTTGATCAGATTCTCTAATACTGACTGACCTCGTTTGTGACATGCACGTGTACTATTATCCTTGTAAGTCGCTTTGGACAAAGGCGTCTGCTAAATAAATAAAATGTAAAATGTAAATGTAAATGATCAGAAGACCATTTGGCAAACTAATTTACCTGGTCGAAGACCGTTCTCCCACAGAAGTTCTATCAACCTGTCCAACTTGGTGAAATTATACTGGGTTTCTCCATTTACGAGCCTATAAGGACATGCCTGTATCACACCTCGACCACAAAAAACAGTAAACACTGTGAAGTTAGCAGCATGTGTCGTACTCACTGCGTAAAGAGCAGCTCCAGGAGCCAGTGAATCCGCACTTGTTCGAGACCGGCATGCGGCACTGACCCCACATACGCCATGTTAAACTGCTGATCTCTGCTCAGGTCGTACTGATCAGCTTCAGTGTGAGGAAGAGGAGGACTGAGAGGGACAACACACAGCTGTTAACTTAGCTACGGACAACAGTAAGACAGACAGAAGTATAGAGTCCCATAACCTTTAGTAAAAGGAAACCAGAGGTGTCAGAGCAACTGTGGGTAAATGCACACTCTAACTAGGAGCTGGTTTTCAGTCACCAACCATAAACTGAGAGACTGGTAAAAATGGTGCCCCCTCCACCAGCTCAGCACGGACTTTACATTGAGTAATAACTGTAACAGGACAAAAGTTTAAATAGGGTGCTAATTACATTATATACAATTTGTAACAATTATAAAAATTTTGTAATTACTACATTGCTGAACACTGCTAAAGCCAATGCGTAGCAAATTTATAGGGAGAAAAGTGATAAAGTGAGGTTAGTCCTTTTGCATACAGCATGAGGCACACGCATGCATATTAGAAACACCACAGACACACACACACACACATCAGAAACGCCAGAGAGAGACAAACACACACACGCACTTCAGAAACTCCAGAGACACAAACACACGCACTTCAGAAACTCCAGAGGGACACAAACACACGCACATCAGAAACTCCAGAGAGACAAACACACACACGCACACACTCATCAGAAACGCCAAAGAGAGACAAACACACACACACATCAGAAACGCCAGAGACACAAACACGCACATCAGAAACACAAGACACATATACACACACACGCACATCAGAAACACAAGACACATACACACACGCACGCACGCACATCAGAAACGCCACACACACACACACACACACACACACACACACACACACACACACACACACACACACACACACACACACACACACACAGTGACATGTATAAACAAAGCCCATGTTTAAAACATAACACGCGTGTGGCAGCCTACCAGAAGCCCGTGCTCTTCCAGAAGTGTGTGAGATCTCTCACCGGTGTGTTTGCATCCACTGTGATTTTAATGTCATCAGCAAACACACTGCGTAACGCCCAGTATATAAACACAACAAGGACTGGTAAAGATCTGTGCGTTAAAGCATCCATATTTTATTGAGAAGACATACGATCCAGCGGCTGTGGCCAGCTGACAACCAACTGTTGTATTTAAGCAAACCTTTATTCATTAACCTCAGCGTAAGTGATCAGTAACGCTTGGATCCTTTACGTAAAACTATTTAAACAGAAGTTATATGTACTCGTAAACAGAAACAGTATTCTTCTTTGTCGTCTTTTTGTAATCACTATAAACTGTAATATTTTCTACACCGCCACCTATTGCCCTGGGGGGCACATTGAATATGCCAAATGTATTTAACATGCTTGTCCCAGGATAGCAGTGTTTCTGAGAGAGTCTGGAACAGTATACTGCTACGTCAGATTGTCAAATGGTGTGAGACTTATTTTATGTATTACTTAGTTTTTAGGTTTAGGGTTAGTCTTAGGGTTAGGGTTAGGAGCATCCTTGGTACAATGACGCCTAAAGCAACATCCTAGCAGATTTATGTATAGGCGTTTACAGTCAAAACACAGGAACATGGAGCGGGACACGCGCCCAAATGTTCTCAGTCCTATTCACAAAAAAAACTAAGAATGATTCACACGTCTCTAACGATTTAACGTAGCGTCTGCACCAACACACGGGGTTCGGACTGTCTTAAAACGGCATTAGGGAAATACTCGGGCCTTTTGGCTTTCACAATCTCTTCATGATTATCCAGACTATGTTATAAAATAGGAGCGAATGCAGTGAGGCAGCGGCATCTGTTCAGGCCCAAGGTGTGTGTAAATAAACCAACATTTTGTAAAAGACAGAAAACGGATGTAATTTAATACATTTCCTATTTTGCTATTTTAATATTTAACTATTAAATGTTTATTTACAAGGTTCCTCTCACTTTCAATTATTTTAATATATTTATATAAAACGCCAAGCTTTTACTTTAAAAATTGTCAAGCAAAACAACAAAATGATCATTGAGTTGTACATATACAGTACAGTGTACATAAAAGGAAAAACCCCAGTTCACAAAAAGCCAGTTAAAGTGCTGATCTCTGTGGGAGCCACCATGTTGCAGAGGGAGTCACGTGGCTTGTGTTGCTATGGCGACAACAACAACAATTACATACCGCTGCATTCAGCGAAGGGAAAGTGAGCAAGAGAAACCTAAATTACAAACTCCTTTGCAACTGAGGCAGCGCGCTCACTCACTGCCCACTTTCACCAGATCCTCCCAGTTAGGAGTGACCATTACCAGCTCAGTGCTCATTCAGTTTCCTCTGTTGGGACAATGAAGAGTTAGGACAGCTCTGGAATGCCCATCTCCTCAGGAGCATCTGGGCGAGTTGAGGTGGGGGTCGACACCTCCATCACATGGACTCCCAGTGGAATCAAACATGCTTCAAAGCCCTCCTACAAAAAGTACAACTCTTATTTAAAGAGGTGAGTGAATGCCTTGGGTTTCTAATTTTTTTTTACTACAGTACACATTTTGGTTTTAAGATAAATCATCATTTTGTTTTGATGATTTTGAGGCATCCTTCAGATTTCATTTTTCATTCAACAATAAATATAATGTGTACATTATTGAAATATGTGATGCATACTTGATTATCTGAAAATTCATGACAGCCAAACTCACTTGGTCAGACTCCATTATCCACAGGAAAGTGAGGGGACCACTTGTCGAATGTAGTAATGCACTCAGATAAAACGGTTTTTACAAAAATCATGTGACCAAATGTGATTGGATTACTGCAATGCTAACCCTAACTGGAGTTACAGGTGATGAGTGTTTGTGTCTCAATGTTAAACACGGGTGTCTTGCTGCACTGGTCTGAATTTGTGTGGTGCGTTGCAGGTATTTAGAAACCCACCCTGAGCTCAGGAGGACCTACATCTCTACCAGCTCAGGGGTAAGTGGGGCTGCAAAGTGTTCAGAGGCTCTGGGGTCACAAACGTGGACATGTAGTCACAGTCTATTGTGAGGTGCCACCAAGACCAGTCGTAGTATGGTGCTACCCACTTTACCACATCAACAAAAAGAACTAAAGAAATACAGATGTACACAAAATTATAAATAGAGATGCTGATAAATGTATTTTTTAAATACACATCACATCTCAAAAAATTGTCAAATATGCTTAAAAAGAATGAGTATCTTTATTATACCTCTGAAATAAAAACAAAAGAAAGATAGTGTTACAATGATGTGCTCATTTCAGTTTGCTGTACTATATTTGGATTTTTTTAAACCGTCAGAGAAATGTTATTAAAGCCAAACAGGTGTTTTCCCCATACACCTCCTACATGGGGCTGGTAGTGCGCAAATTTGACCATCACCTTTCCCCCTCTGTCATGGACTGTGGTTCACCTTTCTGTCACACCGTTTCTCACTGACATTTTACTTTTGGTTGCCACAATAGGACACCGGGGAGCGTTCTTGTGACCTTCGACCTTCGGGGGAGAGTTTGAACCCTGCCTCCAAAGGTCACAGCCAACATATATCAGGTGCAGTGAGGACAGAGGGCTGGTCTTTAAATTCTTCGTCACAGTTTGGCTGTTTTCCTTCTCTGATAGGGTTGGCTTTGTTCAGCACAGTGGGTGGTATTTCAGCTAACAAGCCGGTCATGTGATTGAAAGGCAGTGGGTTCATGTGTTTAGGCAGCCATATCGCCAATAATTCAACACAGTCCAGTAGCACAGTGTGCTGTACAGATGGGAAAAGGTAGAGAAACAACATACGGGTCTGCAGGTAAAAGCAAGAGAACCTCCTGCTGTGACTGACTGGAGTCTACCTGTGTGTCTCTATCACAGAGCTGGACACCAACTCTCAGCTGGCACTCGAGAACAATGACAAGGAGACAGGGGGCAACCCACCCACAAAGAGCGTCTCCTACAGGTCCAGGCTTTGCTGTCTTCTGTAGGCCTCAGCCACTTCCTGGCTGGACCAAAAGCATCTTTGCCATGCAGTATAGTGCAGTGCCAAGCGGTCTTCACACATGTATTACTGAACATGCCTACATCTCATAGATCATATATTCTCTTCTTCAGCCCTGATTTCTGCCTCGCTATTAATCTAATGATCATTTAAAATGCAGCGTTTAACAAGTTTAAAATTTAACCTCTCATGTTGCTGGTGATGATCTGAGTCATGTAGGACCAGTCTTTTACTAACACGAAGTGCCATGTATGTGCAGCACCAGATTTTACTTAAGATATTTTTGATACCTGACTGAAAACAGAATGTTTTTTGTAATCAAATTCTTGCATTATTCTTGTTGGTCTAAAACAATTTCTAATAAACTGTTTTTCTCAGAATTTTGATAGCTTTGTGTAATTTCCTGGTACATGGATATGCCAACATTCAAAAAGATGCCCTTATCCATCAGACAGGTAAGACAGCTGGGTCCCCCTATCCACCAGATAGGTAAGACAGCTGGGTCCCCCTATCCATCAGACAGGTAAGACAGCTAGATCATCCAATCTGACAGATAACCTTTACATAGTAGCAGTGTTTACAAGTAACAATGGGTACATTCCCTACCCCTGGCTATAGATGGCAGCAGTGAGCTGGTGTGATGCCCAGACTGCAGCTCATTCAGCCTCTATTACAGAAGACCTCAGCAGTCCAGAGGTGCCAGATGTTCCTGGCACACAGTATTTCTGTATTTTTGTTGAAACAGCAGACGCAGACAATTAAAATTACTTGTGTTGGGAGTGACTACTTTTCAGACTTATGTTAGTATTTTGTAGAATGAACTGTCACTGTGTCTTTTAGCTGCTGGCTTCTGCAATCCTGTCAGTGTTTCTGTAGCGATATGGCCTGTTCAGAACACAGAACATGTCATAATGACATGCAAAGGGTTGTAGAGTCTGACCTAGTGTGACACGTTGAAAATCTGACATTTTAAAAAATTGGTTGGTGGCATTACTATCCATACCCTTCTGGATTAGACTTCCCAGTCACTTTAATGGTGCCACAGACCACCCGGTCACTTTAATGGAGCCACAGACCACCCGGTCACTTTAATGGTGCCTCAGACCACCC
>JABJVR010004510.1:0-14628 GCA_025773905.1 Chitala chitala
TTCTCAATAAACAGTTATAGTATTTTTGTATAAAAACATGTCTATTGATATAAGAATGCTCTCTGTCTTTGTTTCTCCACTTTTTTAACTGTTCTCTGTATTTTTTTCCAGTACTGCAGTTTTAACGTCATGACTATTCGAATGTTAAGCAGCTGTTTTGTTCCTATGCGTCCTCTCTCTGATTGCCCAAAGTCGAATAAAAAAATCCACACAAACAAGAAAATGTGTAATATTACTACATAAACCAGAATATTATAGAACTCGACCATAATCTCCACGTTTTTTATAGAAAGGGAATATACTTCAATTAGATGTCTTTCCGGTACAAGGCGAACAAATTATATTGGTATTTTATGTCACTGTATTGTAAGGTAGTAAGTTAAATCACAAGGGTCTTGCATTATAAATTTATACATACTAACTATAATTGCAGTTTTCTGGGGAAAACTCATGATGTCGCTATTAACTAACATAGCCATGTGGGTGTTATGTTATTTCCTACATATCAGAAGGTAACCTACGTCGCAAAGCTTTGCTGTTATCAAAACGCTCCTGTTTCTTATTCGCAAAGAATCAGACAACTACTATAAAGCAAACGCGCTTTTTATTGAGATTAAATACGAAACAGTAATTCAGTAATGAAGCCTGCGTGGTATTTGCTCGCTTTAACAGTGCGTCTGTATTCTCATTTTTTCTTTTTACTTGAAATTTCAACTGTCAGTGGGGATTTGAGCTACACAGTTCCAGAGGAGGTTAAACGTGGATTTGTGATTGGGAATATAGCTAAAGATCTGGGACTTGATACCGAGATACTGGCCGTCCGCAAAGCCCGTGTGGATTCTGTAGGTAGCCGCCGACGTCTTTGCGACATTAATTTGAATACTGGTGATTTAAATGTGGCTGAAAGGATTGACAGAGAAGCGCTGTGCGGAAAGAAGATTTCTTGTCCTTTAAAATATGAACTTATTTTGGAAAATCCATTGGAACTGCATCGCCTTACTGTTAATGTTGAAGATATTAATGACAACTCGCCGGAATTTGAAACCGAGATAATTCATCTTGACGTAACAGAATCTGCGCACAAAGGCATTCGCTTTCCTTTAGACGCGGCTCACGATGCAGATATAGGACAGAATGCAGTCCAGACATATATTCTGCAAAGAAACGACCATTTTGTTTTGGCTGTTCAAACGAACAAGCCTGGAGTTAAATACGGTGAATTAGTTTTGGAAAAAGAGCTTGATCGTGAACAACAAGAAAGCGTAGTATTTCTATTAACTGCAGTCGATGGCGGGGTTCCACCGAGATCTGGTACTGTAGAAATACAGGTCACTGTGCTAGATGCTAATGATAATATCCCTGTATTTAGCCAGGAAGTCTATAAAGTCAGTCTGCCAGAAAATTCTGCAATCGGTACAGTAGTGCTTAAAGTTAGCGCAACAGACGCAGACTTCGGCGTAAACGGCGACGTGACTTATGAATTTGGGCGTGTTTCAGAAGATAATGCTCAGTTATTTTCTATTGATGGCACAACAGGAGAAATTAAAATAAAGGGCGCGATTGATTTCGAAGAGGAACCCATTTACGAAATACCTATAAAAGCTAGAGACGGATCTGGTTCGACCTCTTATTCAACAGTTGTAATTCAGATCACCGATGTAAATGACAATGCGCCTGAAATATTAATTAAATCTCTTAACAATCCCGTACCAGAAAACACATTCATTGGTACCGAGGTTGGCATCATTAATGTGCAAGACAGAGACTCAGGCGGAAATCGACAAGTTAGCTGCTCCATCAGAGAAAATGTTCCTTTCAAATTAGTACAGTCTATTCAAAATTATTATTCACTTGTTACTACTGGTCCGCTGGACCGCGAACTGGTATCGAATTACAACATAACGATTACTGCGACTGACGAGGGATCCCCACCTTTGTCTGACTCTAAGACTGTGGCGTTATCTATTTCTGATATAAATGACAATTCGCCGGTTTTTAATGAGCAAGCCTACATCGCTTACGTGAAAGAAAATAATAAACCCGGGGCTTACGTTTGCTCTGTCACCGCGAGAGATCCAGACTGGAGACAGAACGGAACTGTATACTATTCTTTGTTGCCTAGTGATGTCAATGGAACCCCAGTTTCCTCTTTGTTGTCCATGAACGGAGACACTGGAGTGATTAATGCTGTTAGATCGTTCGATTTTGAACTATTACGAGGTTTTCATGTGTATGTTGTAGCCAGAGACAACGGTTCTCCCCCACTCAGCAGCAACGTAACTGTGAACATATTAATAACAGACCAGAATGATAATGCTCCACAGATACTGTACCCTGCTCCATCAGGGAGCTCCCTCATGACTGAGATGGTACCCAAAGCTTCTCATGCAGGCTCTCTGGTGTCTAAAGTGATCGCTGTGGATGCTGACTCTGGACAAAATGCGTGGTTGTCCTATCAGATTGTGAAATCCACTGACCCAGGACTCTTTACTATTGATCTCTATAGTGGGGAGATCAGGATACAGCGGGACATTACTGAGTCTGATAGCGTAAAGCAGAATCTTCTTATTGCAGTAAAAGATAGTGGACAACCCTCTCTTTCTTCTACCTGTACTGTGTATTTACTGGTTTCTGACAATTTAGCAGAACTAACAGAGTTAAAGGATATGTCTTATGAGGAAAATAATTCAAAATTAACTTCATATTTGATCATTGCGCTGGTTTCGGTTTCTACCTTTTTCCTCACTTTCATTATTCTCATCGTGGCTGTGAGGCTTTGCCAGAGGAGGAAGCCTAGACTGATGTTTGATGGAGCTGTAGCGATTCCAGGCGCATATTTCCCTCCCAACTACGCAGACGTGGATGGAGCTGGAACTCTGCGCAGTTCTTACAATTATGACACGTACTTAACAACGGGCTCGCGCACCAGTGACTTCAAGTTCGTCACTTCTTACAACGATGCTACGCTGCCTTCTGATCAAGTTATTGAAAAAAGTCCCAGTGGATTAACTGAACCAAAAGAAATGATTGCTGATGGGCGCAATACTCTGGTAAATACACATTTCTTTTTACTTTCTAAAATATAAGAAAGTAAATATACAATATTTTTGATTTTCTGTACTTTTAAAAAACATATTTATAATCTGTAATAAATATGCATGTTTTATGTATGTTGTATAATTTACTGTCTGGTAGGTCACTGTTGCTCAATTTTATAGCCTTTATCTAAACCACATACCTGTGTGTGTGTGTGTGTGTGTGTGTGTGTATAATTCCCTTGGATAGGCTCATTGGCTGAACAATGGCAGAGAGTTTTAGAGATACAAAATGCCCTGACTCCTGCTCCCTTTGTCTTGCACAAGACAGTCATTAAGAGTGGCTAACCTGACAGATGTGTGAAGTGGTCTTAATCTTCCTGGGGACTGATGCAAGATATCTGTTATTCTTTCTATGCAGCCTGGTACTGGTTGGGGACTACTGTTTTAACATGTTGAGAAAAGGTGATACAGATTTTGTATATAATGATTCTTGTTGTAATAGGCTTGTTACACAACTTCAAGGTAACGTTTTAAAAATACATAGACAGCTTTTTACAACAGTGCTGCTTTGTCTTCTTATGCAATGTAACTTAGGAAAGTATGGTGTACTTCTCTGGTGTTCGTTCTCATTGTGTGTGCAGTTAGCATGCTCTCCCTGTGTCTGCTTTCTCAAGGGCTTCATTCTCCTCACTAACTACTGATGTAAGCTGCCCAGGTGACACTAGTGGGGATTCAGGACATTGTGTGTTATGTTTGTGTGTGTCCCGCAATGTGCTGGCATCCTGTACAGGCCTTTCACCTAGTGTACAGTAAGATAGGCCTCAGAGCCCAAGGTGCGTAGTTCATTGGACTGGATGCAGCATAAGATTTAAAGATGGTGTTTGAAATTTTAGTTAAAACTCAGTTTCATTATTTTATAGTGGTCATTTTTCCACAAGGCATGTTGTTTGTAGTTAAAACAAATCTTTATATTGTACATTTTATCAACTACCATTACCAAAGGATATACACTTATTTGTTGATTTTGTATATATGCTATATTGTATTTTGATCTCCGGTAATGAATGAATGAATGAATGAATTGTGTATAAATTGGACATAACCAGCAGCATTGAAGTCACTCTTTCTAAGCAGTTTACTTGCACTGCAGACAACTGTGGATGATTTTGACTTTTATCATACTATTTACATTTATTTTCCAATCAAGAATGTGCAGTAGGGTCACAGGTGGCCTATCTTAGTCCATGCATTTCAGGATGGAAAACAAGGTAAACAGACACACATACACAGAAAGGGCAATTAATAATTCAATAATTAATAATGAAAGGCTACCTGCATATGTCCAGACAGTGGGAGGACATCAGAGCACCCGGAGGACACACATGCATGCTCAAGGCCTACATACAAAGTCCACACACACATACAGAGCTGAGAACCAGATTCAAACCCCCAACCTTGAGGTGTGAAAAACCAGTGGTACCCAGTAAATGACAATGCTGTTTTTATATTTCTTTATATTTTAACAGCATAAATTATTGCATTTTAATTTTGTAATGATATTACATTGTAAAGGTTGCAAATAGTTTCTGGAACTGCACAGCTGTCTGTTTAGAGAAGACGTAATTAAACAGGAAGATATAAAATACTCCTGCTACACAGCTAAGTCATTGTATTGGTTTCATATTCTCATTAAGTAAAAATGTGCACTTCCTAACAAGAGAGAACATTATCTTTACAACACACAGGCATCGTGTAATAAAATTGTTAGCTTTTCTCTTTTTTCCTTACAGCATTCATGTTAAATGCACAATGCATAAACACACACAGAAAACACTGACTGAACAGGCATACATGACAAAAGCAAAACTTTCAATAGTCATTCAATGTCTGATAAACTGATGTTTATCAGAGCAGGTTTGAGTAGAGCCTAACTCATGGAGCACAGGGCAAAGGTCAGGGTGTGTGCTCCATGGGAATCCATTGCTACACAAGGCGGTCTCACTCACACACATGCACACAAACACACACACACACACACACACACACAAATTGCAATTTAGAATTACTAATACACCTGAACCCTGTCTTCGGAGGAGGCTGGAGAATCCATAACAAAAACCACAGTCACAAAAATAACATGCAAACCATGCGCACAGCACCAAGGCCTGGTTTCTAATCCATGATTTAGTTTAAAGCACCAGCAATATCCACCAAGCCACTTTACTGTCCAAAATGAAGCTAATATGTTCATAATCAAGACTACCTGTACAAAAATGTTACAAGTGCAGGAATACAGTTTCGTGGCCTTTAAGACAACACTGTAAATTGTAAGGCTGTGGATTCCGTGACTGGTTCTGCATGTCTGTACCTTTACAGTCCAAAATGTGGTACTGCTCAGATGTAAAGTAATTTATATTGTAAATCAAAAGCAAACCACAAAATAGTTGTGTTTGGTGGCTTGAAGTGAACTGCATGAACAGGACTCTTGAATGTACAGAACATGAAAAACAAGAAGGTCCGACCTTTTGATTTCTGGCTTTGCTTTTGTTTCAGTAACAGTGTTAATGCTATAACATTGCAGCTGTCCTCAGGTGGTGTGGGAATTGCCTTGGCAATGGCTTGAATGCTATATATTTACAAGGAAAAAGTACATTAAAGTTGAACATTTTGTTTTGTTTACTGGAAAGGAGCACCAAGCATTGTGGTGTATGATTTTATTTTCTGTAGCTGTTCTGCTGATATAGATATACAATCTATAGTCATTATACTATTTATCTAGCGGTACCTTCTCAAATGTTTACTTCTTTGATTATTCATAATTTCCCATTTCTTTTCTCATGGTACATAGATATAATGCAGTGTATTGTAGCATCATGTATACTAGAATAAAACATCCAGGGGTGTGTTACTGAAATGTAAATATAACAACCAATGATGTCTGACTGCAGATGGACAGATAAAGTTAACAAAAAGACTTTGCATATTGTTGTTTATAGTTACTGTTTATGGTATCCATAGCATTTGTAATTTTTTCCCTAGTGAAATATCAGACTCTTGTGACAAGTCATCAACTCATATCATTAGTTAATTTCTCTGCCCAAGTTCAGTAATTGATAAGCAGTTGAATATTTTGGAGCAATACCTGTGTTTCTGTAAATCTTTTGAAATGTTAAAACAGTCAAAGCATTTTTGTGGAGTATCCCTGTTAATATAACCCTCTTATACAGTGGAGGCACTTGATAGTATTTTTCTTGTTTTATCTCTCTTCTCTGACACACCTTATTGTGAAGAACACTGATTTGTGTAGCGTGGAAAAGGTCAGCCTGGCTCATTGCATCAAGCAGGGGTGCTTATTCAGTCCTTGTTAGGCTTTGTTAAATAACAATTTGTTGAATGTTGGCCTTCAATGGCTAGGAGAAATTACACTATATATGAGTAAATTAATAGCTACCTCATTAAGATGTCTTATTGATTAAGACTTTTGATGTGGCAGACATACAAAATGCATCCCCCCATATAACACTTTATATCAGTTTGTATACAGACTCTGACAGGTGATCCATGTGCGTAGGCCTGTGTCTGACAGGTGATCCATGTGCATAAGCCTGTATCTGATGGATGATCCATGTGCGTAGGCCTGTGTCTGACAGGTGATCTACAAGCGTAAGCCTGTGTTTGGCCAGTGATATATGTGTATACGTCTGTGACTGACAGATGATCTATGTGCACACATCTGTGTTTGACAGGTGATCTACATGCGTAGGCCTGTGTCTGACAGGTGATCCATGTGCATAGGCCTGTGTCTGACAGGTGATCCAAGTGCATAGGCCTGTGTCTGACAGGTGATCCATGTGCATAAGCCTGTGTTTGACCAGTGATATATGTGCTTAGGTTTGTGTCTGAAATGCGATCTACATGCGTAGGCCTGTGTTTGACCAGTGATATATGTGTATACGTCTGTGAATGACAGATGATCTATGTGCATACATCTGTGTCTGACAGGTGATCTACATGCGTAGGCCTGTGTCTGACAGGTGATCTACATGCGTAGGCCTGTGTTTGACCAGTGATATATGTGTATAAGTTTGTGACTGACAGGTGATCTACATGCATAGGCCTGTGTCTGACAGGTGATCTACATGCGTAGGCCTGTGTTTGACAGGTGATCTACATGCGTAGGCCTGTGTCTGACAGGTGATCTACGTGCGTAGGCCTGTGTCTGACAGGTGATCTACATGCGTAGGCCTGTGTCTCTGTTCATCACCTCTACAGGAAAATGTGATGAGCCATTTACCTGCTTTCACAGATGAGCCAATGATTTAATGAGTCCATCCACCCATTCACATAACAGCCTTATCCAATTCAGGGTCTCAGGATTAATGAGTCTAATAACTATTAATATTTATGGCTAATTTAATTCACAGTTTTTGGGCAGACTAATGTAAATACTGGGACTAAATCTCTCCCTAAAATGGCCTGGTTTTGCCCCTGCTATAGTTCAATTCATGCATATTACATTATCTACATAAAACCCAGAGAAAACCCACCAATAAAAGTTGGTGGGTTTTTTCTGGGTTCTCCTGTTTCCCTGCAGTCCAAAGACATGCAGGTTAGATTGATTGGTGTGTCTCAATTGCCTGTAGTGTGTGTGTGTGTGTGTGTGTGTGTGTGTGTGTGTGTGTGTGTGCGTGCCCTATGGTGGGTTGCTGCCCCACCCTGGGTGTCCCCTGCCCTGCGCCCTATGTGTTCTGGGATGGGCTTCAGGCTTCCCTGCGACCCTAACAGGATGAAGTGGTATAGAAGATGACTGGCTGACTAAATGTGAACATTCTTGTGCAATTCCTTGGATGTTCTGAGAGTGTCGCTATTCACTTGCCCTAGCGTCCTAGGCTTCTGCGTGTACACGTAGCACACCCACATGTTAAATATTCTAAAACGGCAGCTGGGTGAAAAAATCACATTATTACTTGTAAGGCTCGTCTAAACAGTCTCTGACACGACAACAACCGAATGGAATAACGTTTATCAGTGTTTATGGCTGTGTCAACGACGTTTTCCAGTAAACGATTCGGTACAGAAATGGAATACAATGGCTGCTCTGGCAAAACGCGCGCACAGCGATTGTGCTTTTTACTTCTGCTTCTGCTACCGCTAACATTCGGCGACCTGAGTTATTCTGTACCGGAGGAGATGAAGCGCGGATCAGTGATTGGAAACGTAGCCAAGGATCTCGGACTTGATATCAGAAGATTGTCTGCTCGTAAGGCTCGTGTGGACGCCGAGGGGACTGGGAGAATGTTCTGCGACATTAATATGAACAGTGGTGATTTGGTTGTGGCTGAAAGGATCGACAGAGAGGAGCTTTGCGGAGAAAGACCTTCATGTTCTCTAAAATTTGAGCTTTTAATGGAGAACCCATTGGAGCTACATCGTGTAACTGTTCAGATTCAGGATATTAATGACAACGCACCGATCTTTCCAAAAGATCTGATTAGACTGGAAATTCGAGAATCCGCAGTTAAAGGGGCTCGCTTTCCCGTTAATGACGCACACGACGCGGATATAGGACAGAACACGGTTCAAAGTTATACATTACAAAACAATAACAATTTTGTTTTGGCTGTTGATACCAGCACGTACGGTGGGAAGCATGTTGAACTAGTGCTAGAAAATGAGCTAGATCGTGAGCTACAGAATGAATTAACACTGATACTTACGGCCACCGACGGTGGTACTCCACAGCACTCCGGTACTGTAGTCATACATGTCACTGTACTGGATGCCAACGATAATATTCCAGTTTTTAGTCAGACCGTTTATAAAGCTAGCTTGCCTGAAAATTCGCCATCAGGTACTGTAGTGCTTACGGTCAGCGCCACGGATGCAGACGAGGGCGCGAATGGTGAAGTGACGTATGAATTTAGCCGGATAACAGACAAAGCTAAAAAGGCATTTGTAATAAACAAGAAAACGGGAGAAATTGTGTTGGCTGGGCCAATCGATTATGAGGAGGGGGCCAGTTATGAAATGCGTGTTGAAGGGAAAGATGGAGCCGGACTTACGTCACAGGCAAAAGTAATGATAGAAATAACTGACGTTAATGACAATGCGCCTGAGATCTTCCTGAAATCGTTAAACAACCCGCTATCAGAAGACGTACCTCCTGGTACGGAGGTGGGCATCATTAACGTGCAGGACAAGGACTCAGAGGGAAATCGACAGGTTAGGTGCGGCATTGAGCAAAATGTTCCTTTCAAGTTAGTGCAATCTATTAAAAATTATTACTCGCTTTTAACTACTGGACACCTAGATCGTGAATTAGTATCTAGTTACAATATTACTTTCAGTGCAACTGACGAGGGCTCTCCTCCTTTATCTTCCTCTAAGACAATACAATTGACAGTTTCAGATGTTAACGATAACTCTCCTGTATTTGACAAGCGTACGTACAACACCTACGTCAGCGAAAATAACAAACCTGGGTCTTTTGTTTACGCTCTTACAGCAAGGGATCCAGATTGGAAACAGAATGGTACGGTTTACTATTCTCTGTTACCTGGTGAGATTAGTGGAATTCCAATTACTTCGTTGTTGTCTATTAACGGAAATACCGGAGTGATTCATACTGTGAGATCGTTTGATTACGAACACTTCAGAAGTTTCAAAGCACACGTTGTAGCCAGAGACAATGGTTCACCTCCACTGAGCAGTAACGTGACTGTCAGTGTGTTTATTACAGACCAAAACGATAACTCTCCACAAATATTGTATCCTACTACATCAGGGAGCTCCGTGATGACTGACATGGTACCCAAAAGTACCCAAGCGGGTTCTCTTGTTTCCAAAGTGATCGCTGTGGACGCTGATTCTGGACAAAATGCGTGGTTGTCCTATCAAATAATCAAATCTACTGATCCAGGATTGTTCTCTATCGGTCTCCACAGTGGAGAGATCAAAACACAGCGGGATATTACAGAATCTGATAGCATGAAGCAGAATATTGTTATAGCAGTGAAAGATAACGGGCAGCCCTCTTTTTCTACTACATGTACTGTATATTTACTAATTTCAGACAATTTGACAGAACTTCCAGAGCTAAAAGATGTGTCTTATGAGGACAGCAATTCCAATTTAACTTCGTATTTGATTATTGCGCTGGTGTCTGTTTCTACCTTTTTCCTCACTTTCATTATTCTCATCGTGGCTGTGAGACTTTGCCAGAGGAGGAAACCTAGACTGATGTTTGATGGAGCTGTAGCGATTCAAGGCGCATATTTCCCTCCCAACTACGCAGACGTGGATGGAGCTGGAACTCTGCGCAGTTCTTACAATTATGACACGTACTTAACAACGGGCTCGCGCACCAGTGACTTCAAGTTCGTCACTTCTTACAATGACACCGTTCCTGTTGATCAGATGCTTGAAAAAAGCCCAGGTGAAACTGGAGTCTGCAAAATAAAACTTTCTAACGCATCTGAGCCGGTAAGCTTACATTTTTGTATTTTTTCGTTTAGTGTTTAAAGTGAAGAGCTGCCACGGCGCAACTAGATCGCCGTAGCAACTAGTTTTAGAAATTAGGAATTTACACTACGTATACGTCATGCAAAATATACAGCAGACATGGCGACACATCGCTAATTAGAAGTAGGACTAAGAATCGTGTAAATTGTGTTCCATGAGTTGCGTTACTTGTTTATTTAACCACTGAGAAGGTACGGTGATGTTACAAAGCAAGCGGTGTCTGAGATTATATTTCTGGCGTTTAGTCGCTGTTCCTTTTTATATGGTACTGAATTTCACATTGCGAAAGTTCTAAGACAAAACAATACAGGATGATGTAAATATCGTAGTTAAATTGCTTTCTGTAAGGGTGCTGAATTGGTTAATCTTTGATTTTATATTCTCCTTACCTGGACTAAGAATTGTATATGATACAAATGTGCAGAAATTTTAAGTTTGCTTAAATGGGATAGATTTTGGTAGCAGTATGAAAGGCATTGAAAAACAATAAATGTGTATGAGGTGGAAGTGTTACTTAGGGCAAGCTATATAAAGGACTGTTTGTCTTTTTCACTTTTTACATTGTTTAAAAGAATAAGATACACAAACTGTTTATACGTAGTTGTTTCTTTAGCATTATCAGTTTTGTTCTTGTTTTACTGACCAACTGATCAGTTGAACTGCACTGTAAAATAAGTTTCACTTCTACAAAGGCAATACTCTGTGTGGATTTTAAGTAATTTTTTTTGTATTTCTTTAAATTAAAGTACTTTTTTAAACAGGCAAATAATCGAAATTGGTAGTCCCATTGTATTTTCAGAAACAGGTAATTGTACTGTTCTACAGTCTACACTCACAATTCACTAAAGTGGTGTTATTCAGTTAACCTGTTTTTTCTTCAGATCTTATACTTTTTAAAGTTTTAATGTTGTTATAACTTTAAATGTGTCGCTTCATCCTGTAAATTGCTTAGAGGCAATTTGGTGGGACGGCACTATATAAAAAATAAATGAAATTGAACTGAACTAAATTAAAATATTTAAATTTGAAGGATTATGTTTTTATTTTCATTAAATGTCACGTTTTAGGAAATTAATCATAATGCATTTTTCTTAGTTTGTATTTATTGTTGATATAATCATTGTTTTTGGTTTAGGTGAGTTTAGGTGTATTTTTGTTACTATTTTTTTTTATAAATAGGGAACCCCTCATCCACCTCACAGGAGACATTTTTGATGGATTTACGTTGTGCCTTTGGGAACAAATGCCACTTATGCATTAAACATTATACAGAAGGATCAGTGAGCAAAGAAGTGATGCTTGAATTTTGAAGTGGCCACTTGAATTTACTAACATATTAACATATATTAGCAAACATTTACTGGCAAATTAAATAAATTAGCCCCTAATATAATATAAGGAACATGGGTTCCTTCCTATAAAGCCTTGTGAAGGACAGTATTAGCCAAGTCCAGCAGACATGCTGTAAATAGTCTGACTTCTTGACATCCTGCTGATGTCCTGCTTTACACTTAGTGTGGGCTTCAGTGTGGAGAGCAGGCAGCTGTGGGCAGCAGCAGTGTGTGTGTGTGTGTGTGTGTGTGTGTGTGTGTGTGTGTGTGTGTGCACTGATACTGCAGTAATGTCACATAGTTCGTATTCTGCCATGTTAATTAGAGACAGAGTAATAATGGTGCCTCATGTAGGTGTTTATGAATCATGAGGACCTGTCATAGTGTGCCTGATAGACATGTAAAGAAGACATACATGTTTATAATGTAGAAATCATGTTAATGAGAAAGCACTGTCTGTCATTACTTATTTCAGACTACTTTAGCACTTATGAACCACATCATATGCAAACAAGTTTTGTTGACTGTGAAATTAAATTAATTTTATATTTTCTTCTTTTAACTCTTTCTCTTTTGAAATCACCCCCTTTTTAATTCAGAGTAGCAGAGTGCAGAAGATCTCATCTTCAAAGTAACAGAATCGTTGAACAAAACAAAAATTTTGAAATGGAAAGTATTAATGTCGTACCATTTAACTGTTTTAATGGAAATTTTTAATTTGCTGTTATTAGTTAATGGATTAAAAACTGATTAAAATTTGTTGCTGTGTACTATTAACACTGGATTACATGTAATGGTGTAAATGCAGAATGTGAGTCTTATATGTGTACCTGGTGAATCAAAACTGGCAGGTTTATCTGTTTAAAATGTATTTTTGTCATAATTCTGAGAACTTGGGTGAAGGAGCATTTGTGACGGTTTTATTTTAAGAACATGTTTGTCTTCAGAAGTAAATATAATTACAGGAAATACCATGTCAGATACACTAGGAACTATTTTGCATTATTTCTTATTTAAATATATATAATCATCTAGGAAAGTTATGCTCAGAATGTTTTCCAGACTCTACATTAGACTGATGCTGAGATCTGTAGGGCATGTTAGTGTTGTGACATAATGAACAGGATTAAGGCTGAAATGTATGGACAGGCATAGGATTACACTGAGCGCTCTGGTTTCCCAATACAGTAATAACACAAACAGATTTTCTAAGTTAGGAAGCCTGATTTGCCCTTGGTGTGAGTGTGCGTGTATGTGTGTGTATGTGTGTCTGTGTGTGTGGAGGGATGGGGGGAGGTGTATGTGTTTCTGTTAGTGGAGGGAGGGGTGTATGTATATTTAGTATTCTGCCATGGGTTGTGTCTGGTGTGTATTCTGCAGCCGTGTGACTGATCCTACCAGGGACAGTTTTCAAGCACTCATAGCCATGTATTATTATTATTATTATTATTATTATTATTTATTAAGTTGTTGTTGTTGATTTGGTGACTTGCATTATTATTATTAGTTAGTCAGGAAGAGACGAAAGAGGGCTCGGACAGAAAGAGTCTTATTTACTGATAGGTGATAGGCAACGTAAACAACAATGTACTGTATACTGAGTAATACAGCAGCCTTTGGCAGTAGGTAGGGCTGTTGATGCTATGATGCAATTTTTAATTCAGACAGATGGTGACGCTATTCACCAGCCTGCGAAGCTAACGTTGCCCTACCCTTTCTCTGATCTCATATTAAAATGATGTTGACTTCACGTTATTCTAGATTGTGGTCCTTATTTCTTTGCAGACAGGTAACGATCCTGAGTAGTAGTCACGGGCAAGAATTTACTGGCATTTTTTACTGTTTTACTCGTATAGTTGATTGTAGAACTCGGATTTTAAAAAGGAGTCATATACAGTACAGATTACCAACGATTTCTCGGAATGGATCTTACGTTGGTTTTTATTTATACTTTGTGCATTCTACATTTAAGTTTTGGAGACGTGAACTATTCGGTTTTAGAAGAGATTAAACGCGGACATGTTATCGGTAATATAGCCAAGGATCTAGGACTGAAAGCAGAAAGACTGTCGGTACGAAAGGCTCGCCTTGACACCGACGGAGGCCGTCGACGTTTTTGTGATATTAATGTCAAAACCGGCGATTTGATTGCGTCAGATAGGATTGATCGAGAAGCCCTCTGTGGGAAAAAGGCTTCGTGTGTTTTACAGTATGAACTTTTTCTGGAAAATCCCCTGGAATTACATCGTATTTCTGTTCAGGTTCAGGACATTAACGATAATTCTCCAGCGTTTTTGAACGATAACATTAAACTCGAAATATCTGAATCTGCTCACAAAGGATCTCGCTTCTTGCTAAAAGAAGCCCACGACGCAGATATAGGACAGAATTCTGTTCAGACTTACACACTCCAAAAGAATGACCATTTCGATCTGGCTGTTCAAACAAATGCAGACGGTGGAAAATACTGTGAGTTAATATTAATTAACGAGCTTGATCGAGAACAACAGAAGGAGGTAACATTATTACTTACAGCGGCGGATGGCGGAAATCCTCAGAAATCTGGTACTGCAGTCATACAGATAACTGTGCTAGATGTAAATGATAATAAACCTGTGTTTAGTCAAGACATGTACAAAGTCAGTCTGCCTGAAAATTCTCCTTTAGATACCTTAGTGGTTACAGTAAGCGCTACCGATGCAGACGAAGGAGCAAATGGCGAAGTGTCCTACGAACTC
>JABJVR010004511.1:0-14628 GCA_025773905.1 Chitala chitala
GGGTTGGCACCCCGCCCTGGGTGTCCCCTGCCCTGCGCCCTATGTGCTCTGGGATGGGCTCCAGGTTTCCCCGTGACTCTCACCAGGAATAAGCGGTTAAGATAATGGATGGATGAATTGAATTGAATGTCATAGTTAAACACACTAATAACTTTAGTACAGCTTACACAGGTAGTACAAGATCTAGAATGTGCTGTACAGCAATACCACACTGGGGAACTTTCAGGGTGTAACCTGCCTTGCACCCACTCTTTCTTGTCTATGGTTAAGTTCCAAGACCCCAACAATCATAAACTAGATAAATGGATTATGAAAATTAACCTTGTTGTATATTTTTTGGGTAGGAATGGCCTTATGATACATTCATAGGAGTCGTCTCAGCATCGACCACTGACTTGTCAGACTTGAGTCATGCTGTGGATGTATTTTGAGGTCCAATCAGAGCTCCTGCAATCTAACTGGCTCAACAAGTCACAAGTTGCTCACTTTATATGATTAGATAAGTGCAAACTGTAATTATCTTGCATGATTGCAGCCACCAGGAGGTGTTTATGATTTTAGCACTTCATTGTTACACCATATTGTACGGTTCTCTCTGGGAAGCAATAGTGCCAGAAACAAAACGTTTTAAGAAGACCACCTTGAAAGGAAATTAAGGCTGCCACAAGTACCACCCAGTAAGGTGCAGATGTACTTATTCTGCTGACCAAGAGGCTGATTGTCTGTCCAAACTAGAGCTTTGAACCCTTCTGATAATTCATCTGCAGTCAACTCGGTAACAGTTCCCCATTGGATGTCCTGATGAAAAAAATAACAATAATACAACCTTGAATTTTCAGATTACACTAATTACAATTTACCTTAAATTTGCCTATTCCTGCAGTTTTAGAAAACATATAAAAAGGAGCAAAGCCCTTGTGAATATTTTCATCATAAATACACTGCACAGGATTTTTAATGTGAAAACTGGCAGTTTTGGTGAAAACAGTTAATCTTGATGAAGTGTCTTCTGCCCAACAGCAGGCAAATGTCCCAAATATCACAGTGAGCTCAGCAGTGGGGAAGGTCTCGATGACCTTCTGTAACCAGAAGCTGTGCCTGGTTGTGGCTCCCTCCTAAACAAATTTATAAACCCAGGAAGAGGAAGGACAGAGTCCAATCTTAAACATTAGTCCAGAGGTCAAAGGTCAAGCACTGGTATTTCCGATGTCCCTCTGGATCCTTACCCTCAACTGATTCCTGACCTTTATTCCCTGAATGTGCCATCATTGTCTCCCATTAGTCCCATCTCTGGCTTTTTACATCCATCTCTCACTGTTCATTTTACAGAGCCCCCTTTCTTCAAATTTTGCTGACTGCTTGGCCCTGATAACCTGATCTTAACATCTACACCTTTGTTGCTCCACTTTCTTTGGTGGTGGAGAAGGGCTGGGGGTGGGGTGGGTACAGGGCAAGAAATCTCCGTCATATGACCTATGATTAAATTGTGACCTTTAAAACTCACACTCCTAGCAATACAAAAACAGCTATCTGCTTCCTATGTAATTCAGGCAACACATTAAACGATCTTAAAATATTTAACTTTAACTTATTTCATCAGGTGGACATTGAACAAAAAAACAAATAAACCTACAGGTCACATACCACTTCTGATCATATTATCATGTCATGTTATCGAAAATATGTATACCATGTAATCACATTACAATAAGACAGTCGTTACTAATGGTACACATCAGAAAATCTTGAAGACAATGACTTTGCTGAGCTGGCCATATCCTTTTTATTCATTTCCAAATGAACGAACAAATGAAATATAACTGGCAGCACTGTAGACTGATGTCTCTGCTGAAATGAGTGATGATCAGAACGTTCAGCCAGGATATGAAAGTTTATCTGCACACTCACATTTCTTTCCCTCACAGTAAAGTGACCATCTGCATTTCTGACATGCTTTAAGTACAATCTCTTTCACATTAACATTTTGCGAATGTGCTGTAAAAATCACAGGATGTACGCTACTGCAAAATCTTAAACTGCAAAAGCAGGCTTTTTTTGGTCCGTTTACAAAATGTTTAGGTAATTTAGCAGTTAGGCTAATTTGGAGAGGAAACGTACACCTTAGCACTGTCATTATAATGGATTTGCCATGTGCTGTGTGAGATCGCTTCTGTCATGAACATGTGACTACACGTGAGCAGTGGGGGGAGGACAGGCTCGTTACAGAAC
Organism: Chitala chitala; assembly: GCA_025773905.1. Classification (NCBI taxonomy): domain Eukaryota; kingdom Metazoa; phylum Chordata; class Actinopteri; order Osteoglossiformes; family Notopteridae; genus Chitala; species Chitala chitala. The sequence goes on from JABJVR010004511.1 coordinate 2,230, forward strand.
ATGTACAACTCATCTTGCCTGTGAAACATGGTGCACAAATGAGAACTACCTCAGCACATTTTCCTGAACACTGAACAGGTCAGGCCTTTGAAGGACACAGCTGGTGCATGGTCAGACTCACTAGGGCCCATATAGATGTCCTGCATTCTTACAAACACACTGTTACTGATGTGCCACACGCACATTTTTAGCTGCCACCACAAATGCAGCAGCCCTCCCTCACAGTGCACCAGCACTGAAAAGTGCTCTGCATGCAAACAGCATGCTGACATCTCCATACACACTGTGGCTGGGTGTTGATTCCATTAGCTTCATCTTTCCAGGAAACATGACCACTGCTCTTTACTCGCCACACCTTACTTGGTTTCTCTTGCTCCTCTTTCTTTGTCATTTGCTCCTTTTAAATTAATATTCCTTTCTTTATCCACAGAATGTATTAATAACTTGCATACTGTCAGCTTCTCTCTTTTAATGAGACACAATTAGGCCTTACTAATGTGAACATCTCCGGAACAATTGTGTGAACCAAATATGCGTCTTGTAAAGAAAAGGACGATGTTTACAAATTTTTAGATATTTTTATATCTACTCAGACCACTTGCTGCTAAACTTTTTTTGTAAAATTAACTTTTTTGTTAACATTAAATTTAAAAACTGATAATTCTGTCATCCTTGCGTGGAAAATAATTATGTAATGTACTTATAGTACTTTGTCTTTTTATGGTTCTAATAACACGATGTAGGAAATGCAAATAGTATATACTGTAATTTTCACCTTATCCTATAAATGTTGAAGTCCAGAATGACTTCATATAAAAATTTATGAAGATCAAGCAGCACAGGTTTTACATTTGTGTCCAATATCCGCCCTTCAAGGCCGCTCTATGTAACTGTTAAAGCATATTAGCAAAAAACTACCACGAATCTGTGTCATTAGCAGTGTTTTCAGCCGTGAGCCTTAACTGACACTTTACTGTTACTGTTATCTTAACCAAACTGAGAAGCTAGTAAGGCGTTAAATCAAATGATTCTTCATACGGGTAGCAGCAAGGCTAGAATGTCCAAAGCAAAAACGTGAATCATGCTTTTAAAAATAAATGCGCATCCAAAAATTAGAGACAGAAAATATACTGTAATCAGATCCTACGGTGACCATAATAAATATGACAAGATACACTACAGACAAGGCAGTTTCTGTACAAGTCAGCACATATCGGTGTACCAAAGTGAAGCTCTCCATATCACAGGTTAAGAGCTATGCATCAATCCACAGGGTTCAGACAATTTACTTGTCCAACCTGATGACAAGATAAATGACTTTCTTCCACTGGTATAAACACGATATTACAATGTTCCCCACTTACAGATCTTCTATGTAAAAACACAAGCTATTCCATACGTAACATGAGCAATACATACAAAACACATTCACTTACGCACAAATTGTACAAAGCAATTCATTACATAAATTGATTCATTACAAAAATTTTATTACACAAATCATGTAGCGCTGAAGAGGGGCAGTAAACATTATAAATTCTTTTGTTTGTGTTTACAGTGTTACTAGCACCTCTAATACTATTAAACTCAAAGTTTCATTCATATAACAGTTTGTAGAGTTTGTACCAATCAAATTCATGCATACACACAAGAGTTTGTACCAATCAAATTCATGCATACACACAAGAGTAACACTGACACCAAAGCCAGCATTGAACTAAAAGTGCTATGACTCTTATATACATGTCACATGAGGTAAAGTTTGATAATTACAAACATAGTTTATTTTAATTAAATGTGTAATCATGTTCAAATATCTAATCATGTGTTTACATATACAAAGGTGTTGCCTGTCTTAAAAACCATAATGTATAATGTTCAGTGCTAAACATATCTTTTCATTGCTAATAGCATAGCCTTGTAGTATGTCATGCTAAACATTAAGAAATTCCAGCAAAACAGCAGCAGAACTTCTTCTGTTCAATAAAATCTTATTATTAAACTCAAGTATTCAAAGACAAAATTTGGGACTGAACAGAAAGTGATGAGATGAAGGCCTGTAGACAAGGATCTCTACTTACACCCTCCTTCCTGCCCTCTCCATGGGAAGCACTTGTTTTCATTGTCAGCAGAGATGCCTCGTTTGGGAGGCCTTCCTCAAGCTGTCCTGTAGAGCCAGGAGTCTAGAGGTGATTAGAGGAATGAATGTGTGAAAAAGAGCAGGTGGGAGGGGAGAAAATTCCAATCTACAGTACATGATCATATTGTGAATCTGGGCTAAATTCATGTTGAAGTCTACTTCTGTGCTGAGTAACAGGTCAGGTAACATATAAAATTTTAAAAAGCTGGAATTAGCTGCACTGGAGTACATTACATTCTGTGTAATACAAAGTCAACATACAGAAATGTATGGAAAGAGGACCAAACAGCTTCCTCCAGCCTGCCTGTTTTGATTACAGTACTTCATGAGTTGCTTGTGACCATAGAAACCAAGTTCATTACCCTGAGCTACATTAATGTCGAACAACACTGACCTGTAGAGTTTATTGGCCTATGTCACAAAAGCTTTCATTGTACATTACTCTGCCATGTAATGCACCTGCTCTCTAATGAAATATCGGCAGTTGATGCTCTAAATAGAACTTAATGTGCACTGAATGCTAATAGGGAAATACGGTCTTTGTGGTGAGAGCATATCTTTTGATGAATCAAAACAACAAAGTGCTTTAAATGCTTTGAAGCTGTATTTCAGAAATCCCCCTATGGTGGTATAGCCGCCCTCAATAGGATGTTTCCAGCATATTTTCATGACTGCAGCATTCCTGGTGTCCAGTTTGACTGAGGGTTTGCTACAGTGCCCTTCCTCTATTAATGGAATTTAATTAAGCTGCCCAAACAGTGTGACCAGCATTTCAGCTCTCTACTTTTCCCAGTAGGTTGACAAGACAGATATTCCATGCATGTCAGAAAAGTACAAAGTGCAAAAATAAGGTGAGGTAATTGCTGTTGTATTTTAATTGTCTAAAAATAAATTTTAAAACACAGAGACATACCAATGATAAACTAATAAACACAGTTTGATGGTGTGCAAGCATCTTCCCAGGTTGCAAGAAAATCACCTCAAGCAAGCATATTTTATGCAACCCCTCCACATCCGGACAAATACAACAGATTTTTCTTGCTGTGGGATTGCTCCGTGTAGGTCAAAGGTCAAAAGCACTCCACACAACTGGTGCTTTGCCACAAGCTGTCTCGACCAACCCACACACATTGATCTGTGTCCGGGAGCAATGCTCAGGCATGGCTTTCATGCCTCGATCGCATATTAGAGAACCTAGCAGTGGCTGTGCACCAGTGAGTGAGATTAAGTAATTACTGAGGACAAAAACAGTTGACAAAACTTTTTTTTTTTTTTCTTCTTTGTTTGCTTCCATTTCTACTGATTGGTGCACACTTGTTGACCATTAAAATAAATTCTTAAACCTTAACGAGCAATTTATAAGCAATTAATACCACAGAGTATAGAGAAATTGTCCATATAGAACACTTGTAGTCAAAAGGAACAGCTATGTTGATAACTTGATGGAAGACACTTATATTTTCTTTTAAAATATACACATACACATTCACTGTCAGTGCATTGTTCGTTTTTTTTTTTTTTTTTTGCATGTGTTGATAAAAACCCAAGATAATCAAACTCTTTATCCCAAACAAACTTACAAATATTGAAAATTACAAGAGAAGACAAAAAAGCACTGAAGAGAGAATATAAACGAAACACCAAAAAACGGCAAAATAAATTAAATGTACAGACGCGCATCTAAAGGTAACTGACTGTGCAGTATCATTCAAATTAGGAAATGTAATTGGAAATTTAGGAAATAGGTCAAAACTACCCAACAGTGGAGAGGCTCATTATAGAACATGGTGGTAAAAAGTATCACTGGCAACTGGAAATAATACTGCAGTTATGCAAATGTATTGCATAACTGCAGTATTATTTGTATTGCATGGTCTTTACCAACTAAAAGACCATGGAGAAAGTGATGTGCATGATAGCCAGAAATTTATCCAACATAAAATCTGAGGAAAAATGTATCAATCCCATAATAAATAATAGCAGAAATAAAGAGAATTATATCTGCTAACGTAACCAGCCTGCTATCCCCTTCCTCCCCATTTCAGTTTTTCAGCAGTGCTGTTTTGCATTTGCATTAATTGCAGAAGTAAGGCTACAGGCAGCTTTGAGCACAGAGCTAATCATCCTGCCTTTTGACTTTACTGCATGACCATGCCAGTCACAGACAGTGGAGGCAGGAGGCTGCTCTTTGTGACCATGCCAGTCACAGACGGTGGAGGCAGGAGGCTGCTCCTTCTGACCATGCCAGTCACAGACGGTGGAGGCAGGAGGCTGCACCTTGTGGCCATGCCAGTCACAGACGGTGGAGGCAGGAGGCTGCTCCTTGTGACCATGCCAGTCACAGACGGTGGAGGCAGGAGGCTGCTCCTAGTGACTATGCTCCACATGTTGAGCAGGTTGTAGACACTCTACTCACGCAAGCTTGACACAAACACATTAATGGTGGGAAGAAAGCTGCTTCCAGCCTTTTTTTAAACTAAGCCTGTTCCTGGTCCAGCTCACCATGAAAGTAGGAAATCTATAACTAAATCACTGTTCCCCACTCTCCCTTCTAAGCGACCCATAATCAATGTCTGTTCCCCTCATTACTATTCAGCTCAGAGGCACAGACAAGTCAAGAAATTGTAAGGCAGTATCTGCCTCTTTTTAATCTTTCTTGATAATGACACCCACATTGTAAGACATGTCCATTAACATATATTTTTAGAAATTACATGACAAAAACACAATGAGTGACATCTTTACAGGAACCCAATATGAGCAGCAGTTTGCTGCCTGACAGCTGGCAGTTTAAGGCAACTTGTATAACAACAGCCTGTCTGATCCACAGTACCTTATTCTGGAGCTTGGGCTGTGGTGGGTAGCACCATTGCCTCACACCTCCAGGTACGGGATTCAGTTCTTGAATTGCATCTGTGTGCGTGGAGTATGTATGTTCTTCCTGTGGTTGGTGGGTTTTCTCTGGGTTCTCTGGTTTTTCCCTGCCATCCAAAAACATGCTGATTGGTGTCTGTAGTGTGTGTGTGTGTGTGTGTGTGTGTGTGTGTGTGCGCTTGTGCCCTGTGATGGGTTGGCACCCTGTCCAGGGTGTCCCCAGCCCTGAGCTTTCTAGGATGGGCTCCAGGCCTTCTGTGACCCTGAATTGGATGAAGTGGTATAGCGACTGGATGGAGCTTAGGCTGGAAAATTGCATTCATGTCTGATATTCTACTAAGAAAGGTAAACTGTGATATTAGACCTCTATGTTGATTTTAAGTGGTGTGTAACAACACAAAAAGTATTCCCTCAGGGGAATAATGTTTGGTATAATGCATTGGACTGATAAAAGAAAAGTCACATTGTGCATGAACAAGAGAAGAAAACAGAAAATGTCAGCGTTCAGTCTGAACAGTATTTGATCCTGTGTCTTTGAGACTGCTATGGCATCGCTGTGTCTCCTTTCTCATTCCTGATATTAGATGAGCAAGCTTCACAACAGAACTCAAATGTAATTCAGTGCACAAATATCCAGTACTCTTTGGTGGCATTTTTATTTATAGCCTCCCGAGAACCAAGGAAAGAAAATGTATTGCAATTTTTAAGCCATTTTGTAATGAAAGGAAGAAGGAGGTCTCTGCATTCAGCCCCCAGCAAATTAGGTATCATTGGAAAGCCCAGGATGTTCTTTATAAAGTATACTAGAAATTAGAAGTGTTGCTGAAGACATAAAAAAGATGCAAAAACAAATGTCCACTACAGTGGACACAAATATATAGGCTGGGTCTGAGGAGGATATATGCAGTCTGTTGCCAGTTAACTGATTTTCCTTCCTTGGACCACTTTTGGTAGGTCCTGACCACTGCAGACTGGGAACATCCCACAAGAGCTGCAGTTTTGGAGATGCTCTTACCCAGTTGTCTAGCCATCACAATTTGGCGCTTGCCAAAGTTTCTCAAATCCTTATGCTTGCCCATTTTTTCTGCTTCCGACACTTCAATTTCAGGGACGAAATGTTCACTTGCTGCCTAATATATCCCACCCAGGTGCCGTTGTAACGAGATAATCCATGTTATTCGCTTCACCTCTCAGTAGTCAAAATGTTATGGCCGATCAGTGTAATTGAACCATTTTTGAGTCCACCACTAACAAATGAGTTGTATTCTCAGAACACCTTACTGTGATTCTTTCCTTGTTTTCCACATCCCCCTCACTGAGTTCACCTGGTGCCTTGTATAGAGCAGGTGACATAGCCTTCAAAATAATAATAATGTCTGATTTGTACGTGCTCCAGCTCAAAAGACTGCACCTCCTACTTCTCACTTTGAACACCTGGATCAATGTCACAGGGTAGTCTGCAAGGTGTCTACTGACAAAACATTCCCCTCATCCCTCTCAGCCACAGGGCCTGCGGCATGAGAAACATCAAGCATAGTGCCCATAAGACAATTTGATTAAGTGTTAGAGGAAAAAAATCAGCCTTGCACTGTGATTTTTTCAGGCATTCATCCCACTTTATTTACTCTGGGAACTCTACAACACTACATCTGGGAAAGGTGCTCGCCAGTCAGACATACAGTACTGCCCACAGAAACTGTGTCTGCAGAGACGAGCTCTGCGACCTTCTCTCTCTTCTAGCAGTTTAAATTCGCCAGAAGAATAATGTCATTACTATATATTCTTCATCACATTTGAGACTGATCTTTTTTTTTTTTTTTTTTTTTACTTGTGCTCTGCCAATGTATTCTGTATGCTTATATCCATAGAAAATATATAGGTTGTATTTATTTTGTTTTTCTGCTATTGTTGCTTTTATGATTTGTGCAAGTAGGAATCATGAAGATATTAGTTTTACAATGTTTTTATCATTGAAACTAATGTGCAGTGTATCATCTGGAAAAAAGGAAGGAATTGTACTTTCTGGTAACAAAGTGGTTAAATTATTTTTAAAAACAAACTGGATTTTTTTTTACATGACATCATAGGTTTACACAGAAAATGTAAGGACTTAAAACACTGCCACGCTGACCACAGGATCCTTAAACCACAGGAGGCCGTTGCCAGTGTGTCACCGATTTCTTTATTTCAGCACTTAAGAAGACATGTACAAGACAGGCACCCAGAAGGTACACACAGGGGAGTGGGGAAAGAGTCTCCACTCTCACTCACAGACACACTCACGGTGACACAACTGTTTACAGGCTGCTGCTGGGAAATGTAAATTGTCCCCTTCCACAGCATCACCAATGCGTCATGTGCAGCTGCACTACAATATGTACACGTTTATGAAGAAAAACGTGTAGGCTACATATAATTTATTTTCAGATACAGTTAAATTAAATTGTTAAATCGTTGAAAAAACACAAAACTTACCAAGTGAAAACTAAAGTTACATGCAGTGGTCAGCGCAGTTGAAGGGAAATAGCAGACAATTGCCATGAAATTTAAACAGTATTTTATGTTGCAGGTTCATCTTGCCAATACATAAGGTGACAGCTTGAAATACAGGTGGAAAAGTTAATGGTACACCATGGCATTTTCATATTTATATACAGCGTCTTTCAATAGCTTAGCCACGGATAAGTCCGGGTGAGGCTATTCCACCAAAATCTGCAACTGGCACACCCAATTACAATTAGAAAGAAATGGATTTAATTGAGGCGGCATGGTGGTGTTGTGGTTAGCACTGTCGCTGCGCACCTCCAGGCCTGGGGTTCAATTCCTACCTCGGGTCTGTGTGCGTGGAGTTTGCATGTTCTCCCTGTGCTTGGTGGGTTTTCTCTGGGTGCTCCGGTTTCCTCCCACAGTCCAAAGACATGCGGGTTAGGTTGACTGGTGTGTCCAAATTGCCCATAGTGTGTGTGTGTGTGCGCGTGCCCTGTGGTGGGTTGGCACCCCACCCTGGGTGTCCCGTGCCCTATGTGCTCTGGGATGGGTTCCAGGTTTCCCCGTGACCCTCACCAGGAATAAGCGGATAATGGATGGATGTATTTAATTGGAAGTGGCATGGTGGTGTCGTGGTTAGCACTCGCACCTCCAGGCCTGCATGTTGATTCCTGCCTTGGGTCTATGTGCGTGGAGTTTGTATGTTCTTCCCATGCTTGGTGGCTGTTCCCAGGTTCTCTGGATTCCTCCCACAGTCCAAAGACATGCAGGTTAGTTTGATTGGTGTCTCCAAATTGCCTATTTTGTGTGTGCTGGGTTGGCACCCTGCCCCGGGTGTCCCCTGCGCCACAGAAGATGAATAAATGAAAGAATGACTGTATTTAATTGGGAATAATGAATGAGATTGTTTAATAGTTATATTAAAAGCGTCTTACCGTGGTGTTTAATGAAAACAACATGGACGCACATTTTCCTACAACGGGTTTAGACTGCATTTAAAAATGTAAACAACGCCTTAGATACAATTTTAGGTTATCTTGGGTTATCAGTCAACGTTTTTGAATATTGACAAATCAGTTGTCAAGCTAACTGTTCTTCAGTCTTTCGCCTGGAAAGCAGCCATTGGTGACAATAGTTAGGTGCAGAATTCTGGAGTAGAGCTCTTCCTATTCAACTCCAAGACAATATTCTTCATTGTCTATAATATCCTCATATCTTGTAAATATTCTACCATACCTCAGCTAATCATAGACAGTCCATATCGTACTTATTTATATCTACAGTAATTGAACATTATCAGACTGTATTTAGGGCCATCCGGTCCTAAGCTCACAGACAGCTGACAGCATCTGCACCAACACTCAGAGAAGGAATCAAGACACTGTTCTGATCTCGTCTGCTCCACCAATCTCCGTCTGTCTGTCCCTCAGTGGTGTGTTGCCTTATCACCTGACCAGAGTCCTTGATCCCATTAATTGACTAAAATCCAGAGACACCTACCAGGCATTTATTATTGTATTAGTGTTCAAAAATTTGATTTTCCCTACATTGACAAAATTGGGTTTCTGTGCAGAAAGAATACTGAAAAGGCACTTTTTGAGAAAATTTCTGTATTAAATAAAATTGACTTATTAATAGCAAAATGGGACTTGGAGAGTTCAACGAATTGTCTAATACTTGAAGGAATAGCTGTACTACTGAAACAAGATATAATGACAAAGAATATGAAGTAATTTATTATCTCAGACTGGACAGAACTGGTGGCCATTTAGAAAGAAGCATTCATCCCATAAGTGGATGGCTGGTAGGTGTAGAGTTTCTGTTTCTGATAGCTTGACATTATGTGCACCATGTGTAGCTTGGGTTTAATGTGAAGTATCTTTCACAGATACACAAGCAAGCTAGACCGAGGCTGTTCCGGACACTGTAATAGCGTGATGGCATGGCAGGCAAAAATGATGGATGAGTGTTTTCTAATCTGCTGAGAAGGAGCTGAATGCCTGCCAAAAGGAGGAGAACTTGAGACTGGCCAGGCCAGGCATGTCAAAAAACCATGTGTACTCAGCTGATGTTCTCCACATGTGAATGTCTTCTTAGCAGGTTGACATCTAGGTGTGTTGGAGAGCTGATTAAACTGTGCTATACTATACTAACTGCACTATAATGTCAAAATAGTGGCAAGAACCATAAAGTGCTTCCCATTATACCTATGAAGTCATTCATTGTGAAAAGGTCATGCAAAACTTCAGTCTTCAGTCTAATGGTAATTCACACCACTTTCAAAAAATGGTAATTCAGCAATCCCAGTATTTTTACCAGTAAATTACATTTCAAAACAATTATAATATTACTATAATATTATACTAATATAAACATTATATTACATTTATTTACCATGGAAAATAGGTTGCACACAATGAATGAGAGATAAACAATACGAAACAGTTGTAGCAGAGTTAAATCTACTGTTAGAGGCAAACAGAGTGCCTAACTCTCTGGGTATTTTACTCTTACATAAGTCAGAAATGGGGTGTGAGAGTTTATATGTGCTGCCACTCAACTTCAGGCTTTAACACAAGTGACTGAAAACGTTATGTAAGTGTTCTTTTTATTAAATGACTATCCCATGTACGATAACATGTTCCAGATTGGCCTCTGCTGCAAGCATTCTTGCTAAGACAGCTGTTAAAACTTTTGGAAAAAGCTTGGGGCAGAGATCAAACCAGAGCAAATGTGTGTGCAACAGAACACGCCAGTGTTTCTAGAGAATAAAGGTTTTGACAAGGAGAAGAGCAAGGCACCTGCAGAAACTGCTGTTTTTTGCTGTATTTCATTTAAAAAGTGGCATTATAACTAAGGCATGTTTATGACAGATATTGCTTTAATAATGACTCAGAAGTTCACAGATGTGCAGACTCCCAGAGTCCATAGCAGTTACCGCTGCACTGACACACACCAAGTTAAACGTGCACTGACAGGCTTAATGATATTCTGCCTGTTACGCAGATTATTAGGAGACACAACCCAACACAGACAGAGGGAGTAGTTTAATAGCCATAGGCATGTGAACATATTGCAGCTGAATGCCATAAAGCAGTTTAGATCTTCAAATCACATATTTACATTGCTGCACAAGGATACTAGAAATCCAGGCTGACAGAGTGACACACTTCGAATCCTAGCACACCATCTGGCAATGACAAGCAGGCATGATGGGAAACATTTAATATCTTAACAGACAGAAGCCAAGGAATGCTGATGAGACAGAGCCTTTCAGGTGGGTGGACTGCACATGGGGGACATTTGCTAAAGCTGCTGTGTAAGTAATGCTCATTCAGTGGAACCACAATTGAAATTTGGCTGTGTTTGTAGCGCCAGTTTAATTGTATCAACAGTGAGTAATTAATCTTAATACATTAAAAGACTGTTCAGCATTAAAAATGCAGTCCCGTGATATGGGATTGACTGTGAGACACTAGTGCATCTTTTACAGTAATGTTGACCTTTGGCCTATATACAGTCTGCATACAAAAAAGTGGAAAACAGTATTTCCCCGTTAAAAAGCACTAAATGTTATAATTGTGTTCTAAGACCTCTGACATTATCTAATGAGATTCAGCTATCTCAGCCAGGAGACCTCAACCACAGTTACAATTTAACTGGAAAGGGAGGCACTCAGGAAGACCGCAAGCAAGATTAAGGGGCGAGCTTCCATTACTGTTAGACACCCATAGCTATTTTAGAAACAAAGAAATTGTCCAATGACTATGGTTAAATCAATACTACTTTATATTCCAATGTGAGTTGTATATCACAATCATACAATTCAGTTGTATAGTCCATAAAACAGGTGAACAACCCCTAAGGGAAATATTAATCTTGTCAGTCTGCTTTTGTTAAAAATGTAAACAGGTATTTATCAAGGCCATACAGATACAAGTAGAAATCCTATAATGAACTGCATTAAACCCTTCATGTAGGTAACTAAGTACCTACAAGTTTAATACTGAAAGAGGCTGTTCTGTCCTTAGTTCGAGACTGGACATGTAAAACACTCTGGACTCTTCCAGGAAGCATCCGGGGGCACAACTGGGAAAAACAAACTGAATATAGGAAGTTTTTTGAGCTGCTTAGGGTCGGTCTGACCACAATATGCATTAGGTAAATTTGATTGAGGCTCAGGATAATCACCTGGAGTCAGTGAACCAGATGTGAATCCGGGAAATTTTATGCTATTTTCTAAAGGTGAAAAGTGTGTTTAAAAAAATCAGTGTTTAAAATAGATTACAGCCATACAGCTATTGTCAGACACGTGTTCTACAATACATTGAGCGCCCCGATTTAAGTACTTGTTTAAATGGATTTCTCAACCAGAGCATCTTTAAATATTCTCTCCTGTCTGTGATTTGATGAGTTATTATTTTTATTTTTTAAATATATGTTACACTGTCTGTGACTTGAGCAGTTTTTTATATTTTCAGTCTCGCCAAGCAGGAGGTATACTTAAAACACTTATGAATCACGGAGTTCTTCACAATTATACTGGTAAAAGCACTTTAGCCAAAATTACTTCTGTAATTACACAGCTGCAAGGAAAGAAATGTTAGTGTGTTTCTTGATTTACACACTGGCTTAATTTCTCTCAGCCTGGTTTTTAAATAACTGTTTTCTAGTTGACTGTCCTTTCAGTTCCTTTTTTCATGCCTGCGCTTGTAGATAGCAATATTCATATATGAACATACAAATTGGGGAGTCCTCCCATTCAAAAACAGGGTTACCACTGTGTTCAGTACCAGCATGCACCCTGTGTGCCCCATGTTAAGTTTTGGGGGGGGGGGGGGGGGGGGGGGGGGGGGGGGGGGGGGGGGGGGGGGGGGGGGGGGGGGGGGGGGGGGGGG
>JABJVR010004512.1:0-14628 GCA_025773905.1 Chitala chitala
AACATTTTTTAAATTGTGGATGACAGGTCATCGTTTCCTCTCCCAGTCTGACCTCGTAGTTTTATTTTGATCACTGCTGAGGCAGGAGGCTACCATGGCAGAGACTTCTCTCTGAAATAGGGTTTGGCAGAAATTGACAATTTATTTGCATCCAGTTAGTAATGGCAGGAGACAGAGTGACAGGAGCATGTCAAAGGGCTCTGCATTTAGCGAGCGGGACACGCCCCACCCCGTGAGTCACCCGCTCCCTGCTGCGAGCGACGTGGCTGTTCTGCTCGCCACCATGCTGTGAGTCACGCTGCTGGGATCACCCCGCCAACCGTGCCCCCCCCCAGCCTCCCCTGTCACATGATCGCTTCAGTCTAGTGTCTACTGAGCCAGCCAGAGCACTGAAATAAATCTGGCAGAATAGGAACACCCTTTCTAACAGAGTTAGAGATCAAGACGCTGAAAGACCAAGAGGAGTAAACACGGCAGAAGTTTAACAGTAACACTCATAAACCCGTAACACTTATGTGTGCGTGCGAGGTCGTGCCCAGTAATGTCCCATCAGCGGTTAATTATTGACAGGAATGAGCAGTTACACAGAGCAGCTGATTTACCTGATGAGTCACAAAAATGTGGATGTGCAAACGCAACAGGTGGATGAGTCACAGCTTCCCAGAACGGAGTGATTCCAAATACACAGTGTGTACAGTGAGGAAATAAATGGGATTGTACTATTACAAATAAAACCTTGTATGAAATAAATTAGTGTAAGGCGATACAGGTTGTTTGGATTGATAGACAAGATTTTGAAAGTGCCCGAGTGAGATACATACGGACCGAGAGGTTATTTCAGGATCAGAAGTAAAGGGTACGATATGAAATGTCACTTTGCTTGAAACTTGTGAGAGGAAATTAATGTGTGGGTGGGAGTGAGATGAGTGAGGGAGAAATCAGGTGCCCAGTAACCAGCACCAGATGGCATAGATTTGGCTGGAAGCAAGACAACACCACAACAGTGATGCAGCCGGAGAATCTCTATGAGGAGGTGCCGGGTCAAATGTTCCTCCCAGGATACGCCACCTGTAGTTGGGAGTCAGAGCTCCTTATGACTCTGCGGCGTAGGGGAGACATTTTGCCATTTTTCTTGTTCATCTTGAGCGGTGAGGAGAATCTTGTTAATGCAGGGGAGCTAACTGACAGACACGCATCCCATCTGCACCTGCTCACAAACTCCGGGCTCCCCCTTTCACCCCCCCGCCCCCCATGCTGAGTTGCACATCGCCCTCAGGTCGTTCTTGGGGTGGCCTGGTTGTCCACGACCTGTTTTCTCATGCAAAGGAAAGATGAAATCATAGCCAGTGTCCTCTGACAGGATGAGCCACGTGAGTCAGGAGAAAGATCCGGTCTCATCCGGTCGGCCTCTTTGGTGGACCCTCTGTGTAAGGGGTTGAACACCTGAACACCCAGTGGGAGACACTTCTGGTTTTCATCCAATACCTCCTGCCACCCTCCCCTTAGGGCATGAATATCCACCACAGATATAACACTATGTCAACTCCACTATCAGACCTTGGAACATCTGGGAAGGTTCTGGGGTCACTGGTACAGTGCTGGGCCATGTCTATCCTAGTGTGGCCTGCTTTACTGGGACCATCAGTCGCTGTTTTGACATTAGTCTTTTTTTTTAAACTCATCTGTGAAATTTATGAGATAGCAGTTTAGGGTCTACATTGCTGATATTCCTTTCCAAATCCGCAGGACACTGTTAAGCCAATAAAAAGCATACTGTGAAAACCACATTATGTCAGACATGTATCATTTCTGGCAGAAAATGTAGTGTTTAGAAAGCTGATTCAGACGCACCTTGTTCGGCCTCTGCTTCATATACCATTATAAAACTACAATTATATCAAGCGCTAACTGTTAATATATTCATATTATTATATAATATTTTTTGGAGAAATTGTCACAAAATTATCACAGTGGTATAATGGGAAAAAATTACCTTCTGAGCAATTTCCCTGAGATGGGTGCATCCTTTAATATTCACATAAAATCCCATAAAAATATAAAGTCACTTAAAATAACAGTTCTGTGCAAACATTCAGCTGCAGTTCATTGCGATGTGATTTCTGCAGGTGGGAGTTCTGAGATGCTCCCACTGGTCCAGGCTGGATGGGCAACAGCTAATTTGTACAGGTGTCAGCAGAGCACCCACTTTATAGTTATACACTGCAAAACAACACAAGTGACCCACACACACCAAAAAACACACTGACGAAACGGGGAGAGACAGTTAGAGGTTGCTTTGGGGCTGCGTGTCTGTGTTGTTTTTCACATCACAAAGACAACAAACAAAAAAGCGCTTAAACACTGTCAGAAAACTGCTTATGTTTGCGATGCAGTTTCACAGTTCCAGGAAATTACAGATAAGACATCTCCCCGCCCCCCCAGAATCTCTCCGTTATACCACTGATGTTGTGTATCAGATTTCAGAAGGATCATTTATCACTGTCAGTAATGCACATCAACTCCCGCAGGAAGTGGGTTAAAGATTTGATTTACCTTAATGCGTAGACACGTCATGACCACTTGCACAAGAAAATGCAGTGTTCGTTAAAGTTCTGTTTTACCAGCTACGAAGCAGAAATGGGGTTTCATTTGACCAAACAAAGAAATATATTGAATATAATATTTTCCTTAGCACAATGCCACTTCACTATAATTATTTTTACAGTAATTTCCACTGTCTATGGTCAACAGTCAGGGAAGAAGGAAACATTTAGTTCTCATACGAAATGTGATGAAACTGAAACTAGACCACTGTGTGTCTAACTAAACTATAATTTTGCTAAAAGCAGCTTTTCCATTGACTCATAGCAAAAATGTAGCCAGTGACATAATCTGTATTTTCAGGTCTCAGTCATCATTATTATTAATATACACAGTATATATGTGTGTGTGTGCATACGTGTGTGCGCATGTGTGTGTGCGCATGTGTGTGTGGGCGCGCGCGTGCGTGTGTGTGTATGTGTGTGTGTGTGTGTGTGTGTGTGTGTGTGTATGCTTTCATGAGTCTCAGCAAGAGATTTTTGTCTTTGAACATTAGGATAAGGACAGTGGATGGGTTTTTAGTGCTGTAACACTATAACTACTGTAACTAGTGTGACCGAGGTCAGAATTAAGACCAGTTCAGAATCACGCTGAGGGAAATAAAAACGTGTTTGTAGAATGAAGTATGTAATATGTGCAAAGCTCCTACCCAGGCCAGTACAGTTTGGGTGAACATCTAAAAAAATATTTAATGTAAGACCACGATTGTATACTTGTTTTAATGTGTTACAAGATCATACATTACTAGTCCATAAACATAAGTTTTAAAAGATACTAAACTGGTACTATAGGAACACTGCAACTATTTTTAAAAATGCATTCTGTCTTTACAGCCAGTCTACTTTATGACATAAAATAAATCTTAACATGTTTTTTATATTCTCTGCAAATTTTTGAAGAGCCAAATTCTTTTTCTTTTTTACAGTGAACACGTGCAACATGCTACTGTGTGATACACTAGGGGGCAGTATTTACAGTGATAAACTGCCAAACGGATTTGTTGAACCTTGTTCCTACAGTTACAAGGAGCTGAAATCGTATTGTAAATTTGACTATACAGTGTGTTGCATATGTAATTTAAAGATTTGCCATCTTAAGTTTGAGACATTTTTCTAGACTCTTTGACAGCGGCTGTCGTGGAAGCTTGTACGTTATCATCCGATTAGTAACACTGCATGTCAAAGTATGTTTAAACATGTAAGGCTTTTCTTGAATCTGGAGAATATTTTCATTTATAATAGCGAGCTGGAAATGAGTGTTGGTGTTTTGACCGGTAAGACCTATCAGCGAATGTTCCACACCAACACCAAGGTCAAAGGTCACAGGCTTGATTGATTTTTTTCAGCATTGTGTCATGTTGAGACATGAATGTTTTCTCTTCTTGGGAAACAAAGGGAGTTCATGGCCGTCACATCATGCAGATCTTCTGCTCTTTGCTTTAATTGAAAACACTGATCCAGCACTGATGACTCTTTTGATTCCAGCAAGACTTGCAGCTACCTGATGTCTTCCACATACACCTCCAAAAATAACAAGAGTGAAGAGAACCGGAATAAGGGCACTGTCTACTCCTCCTGACAGAGCCTTTCAAAGCAAGTGATTCACAAATATCTTGCTTAGGAACGGAACTTACCATTAAGCACCTACACTCTGTGTTTTGGATACTCTAAATAAACTAACTAAAACCATTTTAATAAAGAGCCAGAATAACTCATGGTGTCATTGCTTGCAGTAAAGAAAACATAACATCTCTTCATGTCGAATGGGAAATCCCATGCAGGTTTTAACACTGTTCAAGCCATACCCCTCAATAATTTATGAAACAGTGTTATATTGGGTGAGGGGCACGCACAGCTCTATAATGTAACAAAAAAATGTAATACAGCCGCTCCCCACCAGCTGTGTTACGTATGCCGCATGGGGCCACCTAAAGGACTTCAATCAGTGCATGGTTTCAGCTGTCAGTTTTAAACACTGAACCAAATTGCCAACAAGACAAGCACTGTGGGTGAAGGTGGGAATTTAAAAAGAACCACGTAACCTGAACAGCTTCTACCAAGCAGTGAGTGACAGTTAGTGTACAACACTAAAGTCACAACGACTGTGGACAAGCAGTCTGGCAACGATATTTCATCACGCTCTTCCTTTACCATTAACAGAGATCTTAACACAAAAGTAACACAAGGGACGTGCGCTCTGCCTGTAGATGCTATCCTAATTACTATGGCAGTGCATTTTGATGACATACAGCTCTTACAGTGTGTGTTTTCATGACACACCGTTCTTACAGTGTGTGTTTTGGTGATAGATCTTTGTTGTACAGAAGAGGCAGCGTAAGTCTCTCTCAGTTCTGAATGTCCCCTCAGCGTGGCCTTATTCCAAATCAACACCATTCTTAGCAACAAGAAACGCTTCCCATTTCTATGCTGGGAATCACATGGTTTCCAACGTTCCATTTAAAAAAATAACAAAGTCCACCAATAACCTCCAGCCCCCCACCTCCCCAACCCCCCCCGCCTTTCCCCAGCTTCTGTCTTCCAGTCCAAGCTTCGTTTCCTGTCTGCAGCCCCCTCTCTGCCTCATGTTGCCTTTGTCTGCAGTTTTGCTTCTGAAGATCTCCAGCGTGACACACGTTGAGCTCATTAATTTCAGGCTCGACCAACACCGCTTCCCACATATGCCAGCGGCCCCCCCGCATCTCTCCATAAAGCAGTTGCATTTGCTCATTTATATGGATGACCAAATGCTTTTAACTTTTTATATATAAGCACAATGCTACATAACAGGTTGGGGTGAAAACAGCATCAGTTGCAAAAAACTACAGTAAGTAAGTAAGACTAAACATGCACTTGTGTAAAAGAAACCCTAACCTTGTGAACCAACCCCTCGGCTACAAATACAGTGGCTTACAAGACACAGGTAGACATGGAAGCTGAGAAGATTACACAAGACACCAAGGCATCAGGTAGCATTTACGGTAAGTGCTGTAACTTGTAGATCGGTGTCTGCGATGATCGGGGGGGTGATACGGTCATGCACCTAAACCGAATCCCACCTCCCCACTCAAGGATGCGAAGCTGTAACAGTTTGCTGTGATCTTCATTCCCTAATTATTGTTTTACTCACTGTCTACAACATTATCCATATAATGGTCATTTTAACTGCCAGTCACCTCAATAGTGTATGATTAAGGTGTATGTGCAGGTGAAAAACGATCCTTTTAATCTATGACATTTGTGGTTTTGTTTAGGCATCAGTAAAGCCTTCTCCATCTCTGTTAGAGCTCAAGATGAGGGTAGGGTGGTCGACTCGTCTGCTGTAGGTTTAAGATGAGCCGTCATATTGCAAAATCCTGGCTTGGATCAAACCTAGACTCCTGCCACTGGTTAAATGAACTGTGAATCCAACTGAACAGATTTCTTCAATCAAAGTATACAGAAAATCAGAGTCATACTGTCCAGTAAACCTGAGATTTCCCTATAAGGTAAATAGGAGAGAAAATTTTAAAAATAATAATAAAAAAGATGTTGATTTGCATAAAATATTAAAAACTTTGGAATATGGCAATATTTTCTCAGTATTAGTTGAAGGTACCTGTACAGAGAGGTGAGCTCATATAAATGTCTGGCAAAAACATTTGGAATATTTATGGTTATATTAAGTTACTTAAGTAGTGATGTCATACTAATTGAAACGATATTGTAATCCATTTGTACAAGAATAACTCAGACTGATACCAGACTGCTCAGGTACGAAGCAAATCTCACTATAACTATAACAGTCTGCTCCTTTAACCGCTGCTCCCTCTGTTGGCAGTGCAGTCAGCATGTTCGTGGGACGGACCTGATCAGTCTGAAAGGGTTAGGATTGTTTTGCAACAGCTGCTTCTCCTGTTTGTTCATTTAAAATGACACCTGAAATAATTTGTTCATAAACGGTGTAATGACTGAGGTCATGAGCCGGAGAGGAGGAACTGTCTAGCAGAGCCCTGAAACTGGTAATGTCCATTTTCGTTTTATTATACAGCTCTGCTGTGTTCCGCATCCAGCCTGGAAATTAGCTAGGCTGCCTTTGTCCTGTCTTTGGAATTTTTGAAATTTTCATGCTCAAAAAAGGTATATTGCTATGAGTCATTATTGTGAATATTAACAACTTTACTAATTGTGATAACATTTTATGGCTTGTTTTAAAGTAAGGCATTTTTTGCACGACAGTTTTTTTTTCAGTTCAGGTGAACTGAAAAATGTATTTGCCCGTTAAAGAAAACCCAAAATCCACAAGACACGAGTATAAGTGAAGGTGATGCAGCTCATTTTAAATAAGAATTTAAATGAGTCTGTGATGGATAAACCCCTTAATCTTCTGACCCAACCCTTGGGGGACATGGCATTGTGAAAAATGCAGACAGGATTAAAGAAATAAAGATAGAACTGTAGGTACAGGGCCTACCCTTTTGATTTAGTTTCATGTAGGTAACCTGCTCCACGGAAGTTTGGAGGTGCCATTGAGAGGGGGTTTAGAACAGTCACTGTATGTATTGAGTTACACAGTACATTTGTGCCATGTTAAAGAGAGCGACAGCTTCCTGTTCCCAAAGCCTGTAGTAATTAGGGTATCACTACTTTATATGGCAGTTTTGCGCATTGCATATTTCCCAGCATGCCCTGCCTGACTGACATGCCAACACTTCTGTCGTCAGCTGTGACGGTGTGCTTAAAAACCCCCCTTTCACTTCACTGGCTCATGCTAATGTTTATTTAACGAAGAATGATCAAAGCCCACAATATCTCAAGCGCCGCTTTCATCTTCACCCCCATAGCTGATAAATCGATCTGAAAACGGGGGGGGGGAGCGAGGAGAGGAGGGGGAGTGGGGGAACGGTATGTGGGCGGACGACAGTCCTCTTCAAAAGGCATCTTCTGGTGATGTGTTTTGATCAGCACATTCACATTAAGATCCAGG
Source organism: Chitala chitala (assembly GCA_025773905.1). Lineage (NCBI taxonomy): Eukaryota > Metazoa > Chordata > Actinopteri > Osteoglossiformes > Notopteridae > Chitala > Chitala chitala. Next base: position 7,564 of record JABJVR010004512.1, read on the forward strand.
GCCTATTGCTACATCCATTTTCAATAACCGCTTAAGTAATCAGCGTGGGAGAAGAAACAGCTGACGAGCTCATTGACAGACACTGACAACAACAACAAGATGTTTACTCAACCTCCCCAATAACACTTTAATCTCCTGATCTTTATTATGTCTGACTTTTATGCTTTTGAACATATTCAGTGCTGTACATGACATTACAAAACAATCAACACCAAACATAAAACTGCGGTTACATTCACTCAATGAAAAAGTTTGTGTTGTGGTTGTGGGGTGTGATTATTGGAAGCAGCAGGCATCAGTGACCCATCCAGGATGGGAAGCTGTGGGACTCACAGCCTCTAGATGGGGGGGAGGAAGTGTGCTTAAAGGCTTTGGCATGTACAAAAGCGTGGAATTTTGGGCGTCAGACATTCCACTCTCTGGGGTTGCAAAAACGCAGGCTTCGGAAAAGCCTCCCTCACGTTAGCAGGCATCTGACAGCCGGAACACGTGACCTTGGAAACCACACTGCTAAGGCTGCCATTCCACTGCGATCTCTCACCAGGGCAGAATTGGAGGGGAAAAAAAGGGGGGGGGTCACCTCGGGGGTGGTAACACTGATTGACCAAATACATAGCTCAGCTGTGACTCAGAGGCTGAAATTTGCTACTCGCATATTGGCCTGCATGAAAGCTGAGAAAGAAAATAACAAACGCCTTTGTAAAACGCGAAAAAGAAGCACCTGCGTGCACATGCATCTGCAGACTGACGGGTCACGGTAAACAGACACACAGCCGATAAGTACCTGTGTTTAGAGGGGCCTCATTTTCATGAGGACCGCTCTGCTCCACCAGTTGAAACAAACTCGATCTTTGGAAAATTTTTCCAGCCATTAATGAGAGCCCAAAAGTGGGCATGGCCGCTACGTGGTCCTCTGCTGGACTCTTCCCTCCCCTGCTGGACACACTAGTATGTTGGACTCTTCCCTCCTCTGCTGGACACACTAGTTTCCAGGTTGGCCCAGAGGGAAATGTACGAGATAACAGGTAAAAATACAGCGCCGTGTCTGACTCACATCAAAGCGGTAACGGCTGGAGTCCAGAGCAGTTTTGATCAGATGACACTACAAAGAATCTCTCTGAGGGTATGTTTTTCTCTTCATTTATCCACTAAAATGAGCCCACATATCACAATAATGTCGTATATATTAGTAGCACAGACAGACAGTCTAACAGTGTGTTACAATAGACCAGAATGTATTATAGGTTATTAGTTCTGACCTGAACATGCCTAAAGGACAGATTTCTAAGCCAACTGAGATGGCAGTTTCAGGTAACCCCTTTGAACTGACAACCATCTGGCAAGAAGATCAAAGCCTTAACCCTTACAGTACCTCACTTCCAAGGTTTTCCTCCACTGTTGACCACTGTTGACAAATCACTGTTGAAGTGATTTGTCTTCAAGAAACAGGAGGGAAGACCAGTAGTGAAGGACAAAATGTAAGCAATTGCAGAAACATAAACCCTAAGGAAGTGTGTACTACAGGAGACATTGAGTAGGCACGTCACATAGGCTGTGCTTACAGTCCTGCCCACCACCAGCAGAAGAGCTTGTGTACTGACAAAACGCTTACTGGACCTTAATTCATTTCTAAGCTACGTATCCACATCTGGGTTGTGGGTATCCTGAAACGGCCCCCCCACACACACCCCCACACACACATTTGCAACACAGGCTGTTCAGGACCATCAATCCAGGTGCCATTCGACCGTGGGAGGGAAATGAAGCGCTCAGAGCAATCTGCTACATGCATGTGGAGAACCTGCAGTCTCCACCTGGACTCGTATGAAACCTTGACCCTTAAGATATGAAGACGGAACAATACTTCATGAGCTGCTCTCCTGCCCCTCCACAATGAACTGCGTGCCTGAAATAGCAGCTAGCTTAGATAATACCCCTCTTAACAAATATTTAACCAATTTTGGCTTTTAATTACAATATCTTCATATGTTCTAATGTAACAAATAAGTAAATCAATCTAGAACTAAGCACAAATATTTAGAGGTACTGATTAATAAAGTCATCATTAATATTTCTAGGTACTGATTAATAAAAATGTCACTAATGTTTCCTTTGAGTCATTAATGACCATTCATGACCGTGTAATATTTAAAATGTTGATGCAGTATGAGTTCCCTCTGGCTTTTAAGAAGACATTTGTCTGGGTGGTACAAGTTGACTATATATAGTTGTCAACTGTAGAAGGAAATGTAGAGATGCAAAGGAGCTGTAGATTATAATTAATTAACAGTGTAATATGAAAAGCACAGCAGTGACAACACGTAGCGGAGTTGCACGTGTAGTTAGCGTGCCTTACTCACGCCTCCGCGATCAGGTATTTGGAGCCGACTCCAGGTACAGTACGGTACGGTACCATTCAGCAAAAACGCACTGTAGGATGTGCAGGACGTGGGCTCAGGGGGCATGTTCCGGGCGTGGCGCGTATCTCGGTACGGGAGGTGGGAGTTCGAGCTGGGAGATGAGCTGTCAGCAAGCTCTTATGTCGAACAGATGGGTGGGGGGCAGAGGCAGCCCCTCCTTTGGCCTGGGGAGAAAAACAATCATTCGGAGTACATTTTTGCCGTTGCTCAAATACTTGTGGCAAGCAATTGGTTTCTAAATCAACAACAAGAAGTAGCTAAACAAGGCGGGAAAGTGTTAGGGCACGGGTTAGTGGCGTGCCAAAGGCTTCCCATAACGCCAGGCCCGGTTCACGTCAGTCGAGCGCGTTGATGAGGCCACAGAAGCTGGAGAAGCCAGCTGCCTTCTTTGAGCATGTGCTGCACGGTTATCTGTGCATTACAAAAACAAACCTGATGGTCACTCGTCTGCAACCAATCTTGTGTTGCTCAACATGGCTTTTAGTGTGTTGTAATGAGCCACACACACACACATACACACACACATACCCGAATGCTCAGACGGATCCCCTCTACTCTTGTGCTGTAAAGAGCTAAGTAAGGGGCATTGCAGGAGGTGGCAGTTTAACCATCGTGTTTTTCAAGGGCAGAACCTCCATGTCACTTTCTTCTGTGCCCCTATGAACCCCCCATTTATGCTTGTAGACTGTTAATATCAAAATACATTATTCCATATGCTTTATGCAAAGCACTGTTCAGTTTACCTGAGTACAGAGATGAAAGGAATCACAAGTGCTCTATAAATAAAAAAATTGAAAAAATATATAATTTCTGTAAACTCTGCTATATAATGATATGTGATTTAATTAAAAACAGCAAAACCTTTAGCATGTCCTGGACTGGGATTGTCCGATCGTCATTCCTCCTAGGGGGGCTTATGCACTGACTGGCAACAAACTATTAATCTATTTATAATTTTATTTCTCTTTTTCTTCAGCTACACATTTAGCAGTTAGAGTAACCTACTAACAAACCCGCTTCAAATTGTTATGGGCCTTTGTGGAACTGTTCTTAGGTGGTTTAATTCTCATCTCACAAACCGTTGCTATTATGTTCAAATGTCAAACAACAGCACACCCTCGCCCATGTCACCACATACATATGGAGTGCCACATGGATCTATGCTGGGCCCAGTGCTCTTCTCCCTTTACATGTTACCTTTAGGTAATATTATACGTAAATATAATATCAACTATCATATCTGCACTGAAGATACTCAGTTATACCTTGCAGTTAAACCTAATGATAATGCATCAGCTAACACCTTAGTTAAATGTCTCAAAGACATTTAAAGGTGGATGAGCACAAACTGTTTATTACTAAACACAAATAAAACTGAGATCTTGTTGTTTAGGGGTAATGATCTTGCTAGGAGCCTTTTTAGTTCTAAATGCTGCTGACCTCTGTTTCTCTATTACTGACTCAGTGCACAATTTAGGTGTCATTTTAGAGTCAAATCTCTTCTTTGGTTCTCACGTTAATGCGATTTCACAGGTGTGCTTCCTGCATCTGAGAAATATTGCTAGGCTGTGCTGTTTTCTTACTGCAGAAGATACAAGAAAAATTGTGCATGCTTTTTGGTTATAGTTGGTTAAATTACTGTAATGCTTTACTGTCTGGAAGTACAAACCAAATACTAAACACTTTACAGCAGATCCAAAACACACCGGCTAGAATTATCACTGGAAGCAGAAAGTATGACCATGAGCAGTCTACCTGCTAACGTACAGGATGCAGAATCGGTCTTTAAATTCCAATTGAAAACCTACTTTGATTTAGCCTTTCCACAACAGTCTCTGTAGCTCACTGTGATTACTGCTGCTGGTGCTGCTGTACATGCCAGTGTACTGTGGATATTATGTTATGGGACTAACAGTGTTTGAATTATTTACTAACCCCTCTCTGCAACCTTTCTTTGTCCATATATGTAGCTGGAGCCCAACTGGGCACCATCTGAGCGGGATGTCTTGTTATAGCTGCTGACACCTAGTATAGCCTCTTAAATGAGGCTTTCGCCCTGGGACTTTTCGCCCAGGTGTTCCTCTACTCACATTCTTCTTGTTTCATCTCCCCTCTTCATCTGTCTTTGCCACTCCACTCATTCTCACCCTACAGCCTCCTGTCCCTTTTGTCGTCTTTGTTTCAGGTTAAAATTTTTGAATTCTTGACCTCTGAGTGTTTTGTGACTTGATGGTGATTTTTGTGCTATGTTTCTACATTCTGCCTTTCTGATAAATGAAGCCACAGCCATGCAACTGGATTTATTTCTGTCTGTCTTGGTGATTGTGACAGATCTATACTATATTTTTTTGAGAATTAATGTGGCTGAAGTAGGTGCTGCATTGCATCATACAAAGAATGATGTGGATGTAATTTTTTCTGTAAAGCACTTTGAGGCAACTTGTTGTGAAAGGCGCTATATCGAAATAAATTTAAACTGAAAATATTAGTAGTATTATTGTATTTTTTATATATTGTTTGATATCTGCATAAAATACAAGCAAAGGTTATAAGAAATATTGTGGCTAAGAATGCATCAACTCAGTCTGCTGGAGAAACTTGCTGGCAGGGGCCTTAGAGTTGCCCCTCTGACAGGATAATTAACAAAAACCGAAGTCAGTAAAGTGTTCAGCTCTGCAAATGAGAAACGCCCTCAGTGGGCCTGGATAAAAGTGTCGACTAAGCAACAAAATAAAAACAAATCGCCATGGCACCCTTTTAGGACCCGTCCCAAAGTTCAGCACAAGGATTGCATTGATGGAACCAAAATAACAGTACTAGAAAAGGTTTTCACTAATGAATGTGGCTGTGAAGAATTTTCCCCCGACATAAAAAGCACCCCGGGCTGTTTACTACATCTCAGTGACTGTTTGCTTCAGGAATGTTAACAAGTTTTACAAGGTTAGTCTTTCTTTAATTATCATGAACATTCTGACAAGCACAGTATTTATGTGACCACTTAAAATTAAACAAAAATGTTAATTTGACTGAGTATATAAAAAATATTACAGCAACAGTGAAGCCTGATAATGCTAAAAACATTTATTAAAAATATGACACTGCCAGAACACCACAAATAACTCACGACATTTATATCCTGTTAGCATGAAGACAAATTAGACATTTAAACAGATGTTACATCGTCTTGTTTAAATTTCAATATTTTGATACTTTAAGTCATCGACATTTAACAGGATTAAGGATTAAAACAAAGTGCAGAAAAACATTCTTTCATAGAAATGTAATTTATTCAGTATCTCCTTTCAGGCTGAATAAGGTTGCCCAACATTGCCACTTTAGCACAACCTCTGTGCCCCCCCCCTCACCGCACTGCACAGCCCCCTCCCCAACCTGATTCAACATAAATGCATCACGCAACTCATCCACTCTGAGACCTTTCCTAATACATCAGACGGCCTGCCCCATGGCCCCAGGGCAAGGGGGAGGGGGGGGGTGTCACAAACTCACAAAGGTTGGGGAGGGGGGGTTCTAAAGGCCCCAAGACAACAGACATTATAAATGTGGCCTAACCTTCTACTGTTGCATGGCTGTCATAGCGGCCTCATGCTCTCTCCACACTGATCCCAAAACTGCTTCCCTCACTACCTTTCTTTACCGTTCCTTCGTTTGTGTCCTGCGTAGTTTTTTAAACGTTATAACGTATTCCCCATTATTTTGTGGGCCTGTTGTCCACTCCTGAGATGCGGCTCTGGCCCACTTTTCAAACCCGCGACAGGGAAGCACACTGATACAACATGACATTTACGCCATGCACATCGGCTCTTGATGTTTTTGCATTGTATCTGCTGACCTTATTAGTCCAGCATTATCATTCGCCTTAAATTAGTATGAATCACGGCAGAACGGGCCCGAAGATGCACTGCTATTGGACGATATAATCAGATCAAGAATCAGAAGCAGATTTCCCATCTTTGTGAGATGTAACGTTTCCCCTGTTCTGAAGGCAGTGAACACGCGGCATGCATCATTTGATTATGTGTAGCATAAATGGACGGAAACCAGCCTGGCCAAAGCCCAGGACTTCTGAATTGCACATAGAAATCAAATTAAACGTTTTATTCTATATTTTTTGTCTTAAAACGACAAACTTATTAACTGGGGTACGTGCTTTTATGGTTGAGTAACAGGATTAAAGGTTTTATTGTTATCATTGTGGAAGTTGTTTGGTTGTGAGAAGTAGTAGAGCACTTTTTAAACTTTTGTTTTATTCATTAGTTTACTGCATTTTGTTCATTCATATGACTCCCATGGCTGTGTCACTGAAAAGGTGACAAAATAGTTTTTCTTCGTAAAAAGTTCAGCCATGATGTTTGTGTATGAATGTGCAATGGTTTGTCCTGTATGAATGCAGTTCTTTTCAGTAGTCCATGCACAAAACAACATGAAGAGATGTTAGTCACCTAAAAAGAGTTTGACAGTACACACACACAGATGGGATGTTTCACCTCACAACAGACTGAATTAACCGTCAGAGCAGGGCAGCATCATGAGCTGACCCATACATCAGGTTCTGCGCACACGCACACACACACACACACACACACACACACACACACACACACACACACACACACACACACACACA
>JABJVR010004513.1:0-14626 GCA_025773905.1 Chitala chitala
CTTGCTGTTTCAATTTCTATATGGTTTGTGTCTTAGATTATAGGGTGTCTCTATATAGCTCATGTTGTGTGTGTGTGTGTGTGTGTGTGTGTGTGTGTGTGTGTGTGTGTGCGTGTGTGTGAGAGAAGGTACCTTGCTGTACCTTCAAATAAATACACAAACATCTGGGACTTGGCGTGGGCATCCTTTATAACAGAAATGGTCCAACAGTTAACTATTTTAAAGTAGAAAAGTTAACATACCCAGCTGGCAAAAAAAGTAAATCAAGCAGTGCATCCGATAGATAGACATAACCTGTGTCAATAATTATGATTTAAAAAGGTGGTATTCAGTTGAGTTGAGTCTTACGACAGCATTATGCATAATCCTTGATAGTAAATATAAAACCCAGCAAAAACTTGTGAACAGATGCTATTAGGACAAGCTCGACTTAATCCATCAATTAGCATCCATTCTCCAGTCTGCCTCCAAAAGCTGTCACCTCCTGGGTGTAGTCCTTATAACATTAATCTCTTTTAGAGTTTTGTTATGGAATGAGGCAAGAGCTGCGTTGAACCACAGAACTCCAGATGTTAAGCCAGCACTCAGATGAACGTATCCGTCCACCTGTGTCTGCTGTAATTGCTTGTGGTGGAAGAACCGTGTGTTTGGGACAAACCGTGCGGCCAGAGGAGGTGACGTTCTGTGAGACAGCTTCATCATCTGCTTCACCTCACAGTAGCTCCAGGTGTGCGACAGGTGCCGGTGGCTCTTCTGTGTCAGCGCTTGATGATCTTCATGTGGTTTTATACATTTCCAGCGCTGCTCAAAAATATGATGTGTCTGACAGGGAAATGAGGGGAAAATCCTTAAACATCATTTAGTCACGTGACATAAATATACAATTTTATGGTCATGTCAGTTTTTTTAGCTAATTTTAAGAATGCAAGTGCCTTAATATGTGTACATTAACTCTCTTACATTGACACTGTCTTACATACTATATAATAAATACAGAGGTTACTTAGATACTACTAAAGTAATATGATTAAAATTGCTTGCCTTCACATGATTGGGGTTGGGATCTGAAGATAAAAGGATGTGTGGATATATTAATACATTCGATTCCAGCCTTTTCTTACCATTTAAATGCATCATATGTAATTGTATAATTTGCTGTTTGTTAACTAGAGAATGAAGATGATTATTTAACAATTCAAAGGCTAATTTTTACTGTATTTTTGTAAGATACAATATCTATGAAACAAAGGCAGGTATAGCACACAAAGCTGATATTTATAGTGGGTCCTAATGTATTCGTGAACATGTATGTTACAGAACAGCTAGAGGAAGTAACTACTCTTTAGTGTGTAATGTTTCATGAAGACGTTATCAGTAACTTTGTGTCTTGGCATTGTGCAATAGAACAACATTGTTATCTGTTGACAGAATTACACACTGCCGTGTCACGTGTTATAAAGTACGCTGCTAACAAGATTAGTTGCATGTGATAATTAGTCAACAATGACCTTCATGCCACCATGACCCTGAATTGGATAAGCGGTGAGTGGGTGGGTGGATGGATGGATGACCTTCATGCATGATCATTTCAAATTAAAGGAAGTTTGGAGTAATTTATTTTTCACAATGCTTGTTATTCATATAAGAAATGTAAAAAGTTTTTTTGGTATCATAAATAACCTCTATGGCTCACTTTAAATGTTCAAAAATACTATAATCTATAATTATATCTACATAATACCTACAGTACATGCATTATAGCACATCATTTTTAAACATCTGTAATATTTTTGTTAGAAATTATGTGACATTCTGCTAAATGAATAAAAGTACAAATATGCAAATGATATTTGCATTACAGTTATTGTTTGTGTCCTTTTAAGTTTTTTATGTGATTTTCTTTTTTTATTTGAGTTGAATACTGTTGGTCAAATGTAACACCAGCTAAGATGTCTGACATGAGCCAAGCAAACATACTTGCTAAAATTCAGAAATGCACAGGAATGCTTTTTCTTTTCATCCTAGAGTACAGTCAGACTCATTGACTAAAACAACAGTGACGGCAAACTGCCCTTTATTATTATTTCTAATGTCAAGCCTAGGCTCAACAGTAAAAACAAGGTCATTGATAAGACAGGGTGTGGTCAGGTAATGTTTGTAAATGTGAAAGTTGCTGGCTGGGTTGAATGAATAAAACGCATCTGCAGCAGGTGCTGGTGATGTATATAAGGCTGATAGGTATCGTCTCAGATGAACAGACTCTGGAACAAAATGAGGTTCCTTGCTGGGATTTTGGCCTGGCTCTCCCTGGCTCTGACCATCCATGCCAAAACACCTTGCAGTAAGTCTCACCTTTCACGCCTGCCTCACTCTAATCTACACTAGAAATGATTTTAGGAGAGGAGCTGGGCTGGTGTAGTATAACATCGTAACGTAATTGCATACACAAAGCGCGTTACAGTCCACGTTTCCACTACAGTGGTCGCGGACCAGTGCATTTTCAGCATTTTAAACGTCTCACAACCTCTTTTGTCAGAGAGAGAACGTTAAATGAAATTGGTCAGAGAATTATTCACCTGTGTGTCAAAGTTCTGAGATAGAAATAATAATTATTATTAAATAATTGCCCTGGAGATCAGTCTGTGATTAAAAAATCAGAATAGTTTAATTTCACTTATAGTTAGTATGATAAACTCAGTAGTCCGCATTCTACAGAATTGTCTTATTTTCTAAGGTATTATATTACTGCTCCATTGGTCTAGACTTGTCTAGTTTTGTGATACCCTTTCCCAGTAACTGAAATGCCACTTTTCTGGGCTCTCCAGCAATCCCGGCTCAACTTGAGGGGAGTTTTTCCGCAGTGAGTACTTTTTATCAACCCAAATCTTTATCACAGGCTCCTATGGTTTCTCCACCATGTCTGCTAGCTTTCATTGTGAGCTTGTGAAAACACTGTGTGCGCACCACGGTAGTTTTACAATCTCTGTTTGTTATAATTTAGGAAAGCCATGAAACCTACTGCATTTAACCACATACAGTTAGATTAGCGTCGGCTGTATTTTCATCGCTTCTTTTGCCTTCTGTGGCCCCTGTAGGTGAATCCGAAGTATGGCATAACTGACTTGGGGTACTTTGCCAGTGATGCACTGACCAGGAGGTTCCGCACCTCACAGCTTGTTATAGTGGGCAACACGACCATCTTCTTGGATGAGCTGATGCTGTTTAATGAGGTTAGAGACACCCACATGTACATACGTACGTAATCCTGCTCAACGGCCACATGGCAACTGAGCCCACTGTCTCATCTTTCCTCAGAAAATCCTGTATGAGATCTCAGATGCCACACAGACCTGTATGAAGAAACCCCTCCCTGTGGAGATGTTTCCCATGGAGATTCCAGCTGATGCCACGTTCACAGGTCAGGTGACTCTGGGCAACACCTTTGTCCTCGGGCAGAATTTCCAAGTGAACAACTGGGAAGGAACCATTCCATCCCTTAACGGTGAGCCACTGTTTTCCTTATGGGGATACATTTCATCAGAGGTCCTTTAACCAAGTGGTTCCTAAACTGGGCTCTGCAGACCAGTGTTGGGCCATGGGCACAATGGCACAAACTGGCCAGGCAAGCCCTGTAGGTAAACTGGGAACTGAGTAACTGTGTGTGAGTAAAATGAGTAGAGAAGCCAAGCCAAGGTGACAACAAATAATATTAAATAAAAAATATATATATTATATGCAATTTGATTGGTGGAAGTTCAGTTATACTTCCTTTGATTGGTGTTTTCAATGTTCTTCACTACTAAGAGCTCTGTGACACTCACTGCGGAACACTTATGATTATATCTTATTAGTATTATTATTTCATATATATAAAAAAGAAAAAATATATATACATATATATAACTTTTTTTTTATCTGACTTATTTCTATTGAACAACTTAAATTGTTCAGCATTATATTATTTCAGTACTTATTTGCCAGTTGATAAAGAGGCAATTTTGTGTTCTGCCTATTGTGTTTAAAGAAAATACTACACAAAACCATCGCATACAATTTAGAAGCTGTCGGACATTGAAGTGCAGTGATTCGAAATATTACCTAATTGTGCACAAAGATTTGCTGACAGGTGTTTTAACTGGGTGGGACTTCAGCTCATTAGTGTGATACTAACTTATTTGGTTCAAGGTTCTGATGGTGACTGTCACCTGAACAAGGTTACCAGTGTGTGTGTTATCTTTGGTTTCAGCAAAGTATAGCGTGGTCACCACAGCTGTTGGCTGTGTGCCTGTTAGCAGTCTGTACTACACAGAAAAGACAGGCATGTTGTACGCTGGGTAAGTTACAACACTGCGTGTGTATGTGTGTGCGGCATGTGTGTTTGCCTGTCAGCAGGCTCGTTGTACACTGGGTGAGGTACAACACACTCTACTCTCACCCTCACAGGAGTGTGTGTACATGTGCATGGGTGCTGCTCACACTGGAAAATCTAATTAGTTGACTTTACTCAGGGAAAGCTTGGAAACCGTTTGTCTTAAAATTTTGAAGTAAAAGTATTTTACTTATTCAGGTAACGTGGATTTAATATGATGTTTCAAATTTGTTTTACTTGAATATATTAAATACCTTAGAATTTTTAAGGCACGTAGCTTCCATGTTTCTTCTGAGTAAAGGTTCAAGGTTTGTTGTCGTAGGTCCTTTAAAGTACAATAAAGTGCAATGAAATGCACTGTGCCCTGGTTCTCTCTCTCAGCCCTTAATCAGAAAAGCAGGACCAAATAAAAATAACCATCAAGACACAACAGCAAAAACATTAAATCAATTAAAATGATCCATAGCATCCGGAATCATTTAGTGCTACAGTTCAGTAGTTTGACCACCTGAGGATACAAACCGTCTCGGTAAAGAGAGGTCTTGGCTTTGATGCTCCGTAGGCACTTTCCTGAAGGGAGATAACAGAAAAGGTTGTGTGCTGGGTGGCTTGTGTCCTCTGTGATGCAGAGTATGTTCTTCTTGCAGCAAGTAGTGTAGGTGTCCTGTAACTGAGGTAGTGGTAGTCCTAGTCCTATAATTGTAGATGTTTTCACTGTCTTTGCGAGGATCTTCTGGTCACTTGACGTGATGTTTCCAAACCGCACCAGGATGCATCCAGTTAAGTTTCTTTCTATTGTGTACTGATAGAAGTTGGTAAGGACTTTTTTGGACATACCAAGTTTCTTCAAACACCTCAAAAAATAAAGTCCCTGTTCCGCCTTTTTTGTGACACTGCTGATGTGCAGAGTTTAAAGGACACAGAGATACGTACCACTAGGACGAGAAACTGCCATGTCACTTTGTGTCTCCATCACTGTCACACCAGTGTGATGTTAACAAACCTTCTGTCTCATACAGCTACTATAACATTGTCAGAGGAATTCAGGACCCCAGTGTGCTCATCCCACCCTCCTTCTGTGACACTTAAAACCTGGAGAGAAACTAGCAGGAGCCACGATATTAATCAGAAACAAAAAATGTACTATTAAAATAAAGATGTCTCTTTTCTTCACTCTTAACATTTGTATAAATATCACAAGGGACAGGATGTAAGAGCAAAGGTCGGTCTTCTGTTCGTAAATGATACAGTCCGGCAGTGAAACTGCAGTTCAGAATCATAACTGGTAATCCAGGCAAGCAAGTCAAAGACCAGAAAATCAGTCAACACAGAATGCAAATACGCATGGCTTGGGAAACTCTCACAGGGAACTGGGAACTCTCACACAGGAACTGGGAACTCTCACATGGGTGATGGGAACTGGGAATTTGCACACGGGTAACAGGGAAATAGGAACTCTCACTCAGGTAACAGGGAACGGGGAGCTCTTGCACAGGTAACAGGGAACTGGGAGCTCTTGCACAGGTAACAGGGAACTGGGAGCTCTTGCACAGGTAAGAGGGAACTGGAACTTCAGTACTTGGGGCCAAGAGAAACAGAAATGTTGCTCAGTATAAGTGACAAAACCCCACAAAGCGATTTGTGGAACAGCAGGGAATGGAGAACAGGTGAAACGATGTGAACTGAGTTTCCTAAAATGTGATTGAACTGTGTCTCATAAACTGTGCTTCAATACCCTGGTCTTACTCAAGAACTCTTTTGTAGTGTTTCCATGACACATTATCATTCATCATCACACACGGTAATTATATTGGTATGCTGCTCTGATTCATGAATAATTTTGCATTCCTCTTATTTCTCTTTGTGTCTGAGTGATGTGACTGTACATAGAAAGTCAGCCCAAGGCCCAAACAGGTAACAGTGTATATGGTAATGCTATTTCTGCTATATGTACAATACTAGGACAGATGTTATACGCAGTTCAGACTTCGTGTGCCAGTACACTTTGAATGACATTTTCCTCTTGTAAAACGCAAAATTAAAATAATAGCTGTCTCAAATTATATAGTGTATGTACAATACTGCAAAATACATTCTATATATCCCACGAAGGTAAGATTACAACCCCTGTACCTGCATGACAATCAGATTTCGGAATTATCTACATAAGCAGTAGTTATTGCTGTAGGAAGAGGATGGGACTATAAACTATATTTAAATCATTAGACACAGAGATTGTAATTTATCTTGAACATATGCAAGAGATCCAGATCTTCTGGATAAGACAGAACATTAATTCCAAATCACACAAACATGCTGCCTACAGTTGTGGTTCACATGTGGCTACTCTAAGTGTGTAAGAGATAAACCAGGACAAGGCACGCTATTCTACAAAAATAATCAATGACAGCTTGGAGTGATTAACCAAGATGGAGTTATTTTCAATGAATCACACACTCTAAGTGGTGTATCCCATTTAAAGCAAAGCCGATAGTCAAAAAACAATAAATAAAAGATACTATTCATGGTTATTTTTTTAAAAGAACATTATTTTAATTACCGTTTTATCATGGTTTAATGTGCTTTCACAAAAATGTAGTCCATATAAGGATAGAATGTGTAATAATGCTGTGCACTGGAAATGAGAAGACCCTTTCACACATTTGAAATGTTCAACAAAATTAGCACTTTAAAATTATAATTAGGCTGCTAGAACTATGTATGCAGTTCCACTACATTAATCCGTACCCATGTGACATCTCTGAACCAATAAGAATCAAATTTTTACAAAAGTCGCGATATAATATTATAAGATAGTCAAATTTGTTTGAAACAATTTATTGATGCTTTTAAGTTTACAGAAGAGTAAAATTCCAGAGCTGTTGAATTTGCAGGCAGCCTTGGTGGGTGTCGGTATTACTCGTCGGTATCCCCCAAACCCACCCCCTGATACAAAGTGAGACCACCATATCACCCAAAGGAAAAGCCACTTTCAAATGACTCCCTATAACCACATGTATATACTGATATATGTCCTTTACTAGGAGACCAGCGTCCTGCACAAGTTGCCCATTGTTCGTTCATTATTCTCTATGGTTTTGTAAAATGAATGTTTTCAATATATGCCTCAAGCATTTAAAATTATCAAAAGCCTTAACAGGACAGAGTCTGCAGGTTAGTGTTACAGCACTGTGCAACACCCCTGCCTGTCATAATCCTCATGTCCACTAGATGCCTTCCTCCTGTCTCCTTTGTGCTGATATATCCTGGTAATTTAAACCTTGTGTTTGTATGGTGTTCTTGCCAGTTGTTGTCTACAGCAGTAGTTGTAACTTTGTAGTGCAGTCTGTGTTCACTGAAACCCTGCCTGTACACTGTTCTCTGTAGTTTGGCTCTGTTCTCCTTATTGTTTGTATCCTCTTAGTTGTCTCTAGTCTTTGTTACCCCTTTAACCTTATGTTAATACCTTGTTTTGCCCTTTATTAAAGCCTCCCTTTTGCACATTCGGACTCACCTGTTTTGCCTGCTTGGCACAAACGTTACACAGTGCTGACGCAGTCTGACCATGCAAATGCAGCCTTGGCAATTACTGGCTCTTTATCAATTTTCCAGCCATGAGCAAACCTGCGAATATGTACCAAAACTAAAAATCAGGTTTGTACCCCAGTGCAGATGTCATTGTTTCTGATGTTTTGAAGTCATGGAATTAGATGACAGATATTAAAAAGACGTTCTGTCTGAGGAAATAAAAAATGAAGCTCCACTTTTGGAAAACAAGTGAGTGTAAATTAAGTATTTCTGTCACATTTCGGTTTTCTTTTTTCTTGTAGAATACATGTAGGCCAAAAGATTGCTTGGTTTTTATTTCATTGGAATTTAATGTCAAAGGGTATTATACACTATATGCTTTTGGAATGTTACATTTTTAGGGAATTATGTAAGCATAACTCTTCTTAATGCAAAAAGCTTTATATCTGGAATTACATTTACCCATGATGTAACTCAGACGTTTATATATAATGTGTAGTAGCTAAGGATGCTCTTCCCTTGTCAGCTCTGTCACTCAAGCAGACGATGTGTCATTTCATTACAGAGAACTTGTCACATTCTTCATTCATGTGGTTTGTTCCTCTTGCCCGCAGAGTATTATGTCAAAACTGAATGTCATCTGCAGGAAAAATTTTACCAAAAAATCTTAGTAATGACCAGTTCGGGCCTCCTGGAGATTTTTAGAGTGATGACCATCGTAAACAGCCTGCATCATACCGGTCTCAAACTTTTTATTATTATTATTTAAAAATGTTTTCACTAATTAAGCTTCATTCTTTTCAAGAACCACAATAAAATTAACATATGTCAGAACTAAGGCAAATGATAAAGTTAATTTTATTACCGGTATAACGGAAATGTCAATGCAGGGAAATGTACAGTTCTGTGGAACGGATTTTTCAAGTATCACAGCACCACAGAGATAAATTGGATAATGAAGACCATCGGTGTGATTGGCTAGTGTTTGGTGACTGGCGACGTTCTTGACCATTCCGGATGGTAATGACAAAGGTGACCCTCCCATGAGAGTCGAAGAAGCATCAATGTACGGTGCATGTTACCCACTCAGTGGGACTGGGCTGTGCATGTAGCAGTTAATGACAGACAAAGCAGACACGTAAAGCATGATCGTGAAAAAACTGATGATTATGTTCCTCCAACTGTTCATCATGACCTAGTGAGGATCGGCCTCATTGGCTTCCACATGATCAGGGAGTTTCATCTTCTTCAAGATGAAGAGCAGACTTTGTTGAAGCTATTCTTTGAAGTTTACTTTGGTACTGTTGATTTTCAGACATGCAAAGTTTCACCAGTGAGGCAGTAGGATATAATACACGATTTGCCAATCCTATAGAGATTATAATATATATTCAATGACAAACACAACAGCCTGTAGCATCTCACATTTTATATACTACATAAAAAGGCAGCATAAAAAAACATAAAATCTACCCAGTTGAGGGTGCAAGACGTTTTGCCAGCCAACACAGTTAAAAGTGAGAGTTAAGGCTGTATGATAAAAGTTTTTAAATTTTCTTATCCTCTCATTATGGAAAATGGTTACAGCGCTTGAGGAATTGCTGTTGTAACTTGGTTTTGCAAATGGTAGATATGTGTGCTAGTGTTTGAGTGCAAGACTTTACTTCATCAATTTGGTGGTCACAGGTTGATGTATCAACCACACGTCTAGAATGCCTGAAATGTTCAATGCTTGTTTGAATTCCATAATAAGTACACCTGAAGAACAGTAGAAGCTTCCTTTGCAGATTCGTATGTAGCATGTAAAGCTGGATTGTGAACACTGCCTCTGGCTCAGTTATTGAGGTGGGCACAGTCTTGTTTAGAGTTTGGAATTTCAGCCAAAAACACTGGGCTCTTTCATGACAGTGCGTTCAAGAGGTCACAAAACTAGTGTCTCAAAATCCGAAAGACCCATCCAAAACTCAAAATCTAATTTGGAACAAGAAGTCAAGAAAACCAGCAGTGTCCAGAGAAATGACAGCGGGAGAAGGAAGAAGAGTGGACTTCAACCGAGGGATAAAGAAAAACAGCCGTAGACAGGCTGCCATGACAGACGCTCACTAATGAGCGTGATGATGATGACGTATCGTGCTCTGAAATGATTTACTGTCAGCTTCTATAACAAGAGGAAGAACAGAGAATCTATTTCCTTACAGACATCTGCACTAATATCAAAGCACACTGACAGTGACATTTAAAAAAAAATCACATTTTCCTAATGCAAATGGCAGAACATTCTTTTCAGCAAAAAAAAAAACAAAATGTAATTCCCCTTAAACCACTACATACATTGTAAAGATCAAAGAGGTATTTTTATTCATCTGTGTTTATCAGTGGTGTATCACTCACGTGTATTTAATAGCTTGTTTGGTGCTTTGTTTTTTGTCATGCTTGGACAATGATGCTGTCATATCGCCCATTTTTTACATGGTGGGTTACATTCAGCTGCAAACTTTTAAAGACATAACTAAGTGGTTACACAAAATAAAATAATATGATGACCACGGAATGAGAATGTAATCATACGTTAAAGAGAGTGTTACACCTTAAATGTTACGTGTTACTTTGCCACAATAAAACTGATAATTAAAATTTGGATGAGAACAAAAGTATAATCAATAATGAAGTCATCTTACTGTGATTAGTGTTTTACCAATTTCTACCATGATACCATAATGTCTGCAGCATTGGTATTATATTATTGTAGTGACTGCTGCATGTGGTAGCGGGTTGGCTGCAGTGACTTTGACGTCACCCCAAGGGGGTCGAGACAAGAGTCTGATTCTCCTAGCTCTGAAGAGTTGAGTCTTTGGCTCAGTGCGCTAATCCCCCTATCTGGGGTGCTGTGTGGTCAGCAACAACTCAGGTTCGAAAGTTGCCTGTTCTCTCGACCTCTTACATTGGTGTCAGCAGTGAGATGAAATTGCTTTAGCCAAGGTAGGACCAGGTTGAAGTGGAAGGCAATGAAGGGGGTAGTGTAGTCACAGCTGCACGTGGTGATGAGTTGGCTGCAGTGTTGGTGACGTCACCCCGAGGGGGTTAAGACAGGAGTCCAACGAGCTTCCAGAGTTGAAAACTTGAGTCTTTGGCTCAGTGGGCTAATCCTTATGTCTGGTGTGCTGTGCAAGCAGTGACAACCCAGGTTTAAACCTTGCCTGTTCCCTTGGTCTGTTACAGTATGTTATTGTGGAGCCAAGGTGTGGACCAGGGAGGGAATAGGGAGGGTTGTGAGGTCTCCATAGAACATCATCAGGAGTACACTAAAATGATGTGATATACCCTCTTAACAATTTTATTACAAATGCAGAAGCATACCACCAAACCAAAAAGTTGAAGTGTGACTTCTACCACCAGATGTTTACTTCATTGTATTATTGACCTTCACATATTTACATTTACATATTTTCAGCATGCATTTTATGTTTTCCATACTATAACACACATCCATCTACTCTTCCTGTTTTAATACTTGTGTGTCTATGTGTTACCAGTAAGGATTTTGCTGCATTGACTTCATTCATGAATTGGTCTTGAGTTTCTATGCAGACTGATGGCTGTAGTCCATTACCATACATACAACATGGAGACTGAACAGGACTTTAAATCCATGCTCAGAGTTCAAGATGACCATTAGACCATTAGCGGCAGGTAAGGTTTTAACAAAGGGTGAGATTTTAAAATTACCCTTAGAGCAGATGACTAATATGCCCATTGAGTATTAAACTGTGCTGATGACTGTTTGGTTCTGTGTCATAATTCAAAGTATCACCTGAGGTCAACGGGGAGAATTAAAGCCAGTCTGTACTGCATGTTAATCACTGTTATAGTATCCACTTATACCTCAGCAAGGACCAAAGTCAATAACCACTGCAGCTCAGACCTTTCAACATCTGATAAATGCCTGCACACCACCAAAGACCACTGAACCCAGCTGGTTTCAAACGAAAAGAATCTCCTGATTTCACAACCTTCACTTACTTTTGCTTCTACCTTCAGTATTGGACTCCGAGTGAAATGAGCTAAAGTAAAATCTACTTTGTGTTTCCTGCTCCCAGGACTTAAGCAAACTAAATCCATCCATCCATCCATTATCTTAACCGCTTATTCCTGGTGAGGGTCGCGGGGAAGCCTGGAGCCCATCCCAGAGCACATAGGGCACAGGGCAGGGGACACCCCAGGCAAACTAAATCCTCTTTTACAAAACTTTAAATTGATATCGCTGCTTGCTGGTTTGCATGTGTAATTTGATTTATTATGTGGGCAGTATGTGAACAAACCTTCATTAACATTGCAGTCATTCTTTGCTGTAATGCTGCTTGTATAAGCAATCCGTCTGCTCACAATTGGAACAAAAGTTTTGTGCTACAGGAGGTCTCGAGCGAGAATACAAGGCTTTGCCAAGGAGGTTCAGTTCCCTTGCATCTTTGCAGTGCATGCTGATTGCCATGGTAATGGCGAGTGCAATTTCATATTTCAGAGTAAGATGAGGCAGGAGGTTGCACAGTAAGATGAGCCAGACACTGTGGTAATGAATTCATTCACCTGCTGTGCAGATGCGCAGACAGCCTGGCGCCCACGGCAACTGTATCTGTGGCAATGACTCATGGACACTGTCCTGCTGGTCCACAAAGATGTGATTCTGCCCAGCATGGGGGAACTGCTGAGATAACAGTACCTGAGCTCCAGGGACCTAGGCTCTGTGGACATTGGAGAAGCATGGAGAGACGTGTGCCCAGGCCTGGTTGTAAACTCCCTGACAGCTCCTTTAAGAAGGTGGTGAGCTCTGGGATAATCCATTCAGCTGACAGAGAGAGAGGATCACAATTTATAATGTATATATTTTGTATACCCTATGGGTCATTTTGTGTACCCTCAGTACCGAGGTTTGTTTGTCAGCTTTGGGACACCTCTCAGAATGACTCCATTTGTCTGCTTTGGGACACCCCTCAGACTGACTCCATTTGTCTGCTTTGGGACACCCCTCAGACTGACCCCATTTGTCTGCTTTGGGACACCTCTCAGAATGACTGTCCATTTGACCGCTTTGGGAAACACCTCACAACAGTTTTGTGTTTGTCTTCTTTAAACACAATCTGTCTGAGGCTGTCCTCTGAACAGCACTACGTTGTCCTACTTTTGAAAACCTATCAGCAAGTGTTCTGTACCCCAGCATTAACTTTAGATCACAGTGTTTTTTTTAGCTTACTTTCTCTCCATATGTGTCTGCTGAGTATCTTAAAGCTCAAACTAAAGATGACTGGTCTCTAGGGTTCTGCTTGTCTTCTGGGTACTCTTGAACCATTCTGAAATTTATAGAATATTATATTTTTCTATCGTTCATAATAACGAGTTGAATAATGCCATATACAACATAGCAATTTCATGTACAAACTTCCCACGCTGCAGGTCTGCTGCTGAGAGATATTATTCTGTCCACCTTTTTCTTCCTGAGAGAAAGACAGAGGAAAGACAGTAATTACTGTGCTCAGTGTGGCTGTTCTCTGCTTGCTGTGTGACATTCTGATTCAAATATCAAAAGCTAAATTGGCAACACAGCAATTAGCAGCTCACCTTGAGCATCAAACTACAAGCTGACATTCAGAACGTTCTGCTATCACAACACTGGGAAAGCTTAAGCGCTGACTCAAAAACATGCGGGTGTGTGAAAACACGACAGTAAGGGAATTCTGCCCTTAAGTCACCGTACAGTAAGTCTGCTACCAATCTGCAAAACATGAACATCATTTAGAATCTTAAAACACTGCAAAATATTTGTCTCAGCAATAACAGACATAAAACAGGTAGTTACATTATAAGGTGGCTTTCTGCTGCTATCTGGATCCATTCACATATCTTTAACCATAATTTTCTTTAATTGCATGACAACCTGTACAAGTAATTATTGCCAAGTGGTAATGAACACATTAAAATGTTACATGCATTTTCCTCCTACCTTTGATCATCACCACTTCAAAGCACAATTTCCTTTTTTGCTCAGAGAAAAATACCAAACATTCGCAGTGCTCCTTCTTATAATGTCACAATACTCCTCTAAATCAACAGGAAATAAACATTTGAAGTGTCTTGCAGACCTCATAGCATGGACCACATTACTGAGTCAAACTATCCCTTATGTAGCTACCTGACTTAATGAGGCGTGAATTTTCTTCTGAAGACAGCTACGCAAACAACTAAGTGTAAACTGTACACAGACAGGCACTGTTTTAACTTGAAAGGTCTTGTCTCTGTACATGTGCTGTCTCACTCTGAAAGACGTTAGTGGAGTTGCAGTGGTGTGGGGGCTCTGAGGGGGTGGTCATCACAAGCTAATAAAACACATCTATCATGGGGACAAGGTTTCAATAAGTATGGTCATGGAGGACCCAGGTAAACAGGGTTCTGCCAATCAATCACACTCCAGCTGTGATGCCGTTGGGTGATCTGTGCTCCGAAGATATTCTTAGTTAAAAGAAAATAAAATAGTATTTAAGTATTTGTTTATAAAAATTGCTCGTGGGCATAGCTGTTAGATATCCCCAGCCCAGTCAAAGATAACAGCTCAGCACGGAGCGTACAGCATTAGGTTTAAATTTATGTTGCAAACAGGGGGTGCTGTGGCCTGTTGTCAATCTACATTTCCTTAAATATCCTTTTGTTTTTAAAGAACAACTATGGGTGGAATCTCCA
>JABJVR010004514.1:0-14626 GCA_025773905.1 Chitala chitala
ACGTTCGGTTTAAATTACTAAGAGTTTAAGCTGTGTTTCATTCCTCCCCACTCCTCCTGGAAAGCGACCTAATGTTGCCCGCTTGCACGTACCAAAATTGGTAGTGTGTAAAAGGCATTGGTTACAATTGGCTATTTTGATAAGTCCAAAATTTAGAGGCAATTTTCTGGCCTCTTTACCTTAGGTTTTATTTTTAATCTCTTCATGCATGTGTTCTCAGATTTATTGGAAAAAAAAGTACTTAAATGTACTTAGCTTAAAATGTTAAGAATTAAAAATAACAATGGGTTCCAGAAAGCATACTCAAACCTATGATAGGTACTGGCAGTTTTTCCAGCTTTGCTGGGGTCATGGTGTCTTCAAAGGCACAAATGGAGCACTGTGCATTACTGTCTACACATGAACACTGGAGGGACTCACCTTGTTCTCCAGTTCCTGCTTTAGAAGTTGGTACTTCCTGTGCAGTTGTGCATGTTCCTCCTCTGCCCGTGCCTGCTCCTCAGTCAGCTTGTCGCACTCGGTCTTCATGCGCTCCATCTGACGCCGGTACGCCCTCGCTCGCTCCCTGTCTGACGCAGCGTCCGCCTGAAAAGGTCGGTGATGAAGTATGAAAGTCCTCCCCCGCAAAGCTGATTGTGTGAGCAGAAACTGAACACAGCTAAAATGATAATGGTATTATTTTTATCATTGCCAGCTTCACCTGGGGGATTAGAGCCAGAGGGATGTAATCCCTCAAAAAAAAAAAAAATTCCAAGACCTTAAAAGGCATCACTGTGAAAAACCTAAGAGAACAGTGAGCATTAAGTATAAGTAATTAAATACAGGTACCTCTAGAGGGGACAAAATGGAGAAAAAAAATAGCCAAACATTTCCCTGCTAGCTGCTAGGTCACTCATCATCAACACATGAGATAATGTCCTGATATTTACAACGACTTCATCACATGGGAGTCCTTCTTTCAAATGGCTTCCAGCATCTCATCTGGGTTTGTTCAGTTTTGTATGACAGAACGGAAAGCCCAAAAGAGGTAGATGAATATGACACACAGGTGAGACAAGACAAAGGTGGCTACCTTCAGCTGCTCCACATGAGCTTCCAGCTCCTCCCTGTCCTGCTGAGAGAGCCGCAGGCCTTCCTGCACCGCCCGTTCCTGACTGGTCTTGCTCTCCTGCAGTGCTGTTGTCAGTGTCGCCACCGCCTGCTTGTGCAGCTCTCTCTCCAGCTGCAGCTGCTGGCTCAGGGAGGCAGCCTCCTGCTGCACCTCCTCCAGCTTCTCCCGGAGTTCCTCCTGCTCCCGCCGGCACTCGGCAGCCGTCCGCTCCTCTTCCGCCAGCCGCGAGGCTAAGGATGCTCGCGCTGCACTCAGCTCCCTCATGGAGCCCTGCAGCTCCAGCAGAGCCACCCGCTCTGCCTCTGCCCGTGCCTCCAGGACCCTGTTCTCCTCACGAAGTCGTGCCTGAAGCGGACCCTGTCGTTCGGCCTCTGCCTCCAAGGCCCGTGAGGCCTCCCGCACCTCCCGGGCCTCCTGCTCCAGGCTCCGGAGGCGTGCCCTGCACTCCATGAGCTCATCGCCACGGCGACGCAGCTCTTCCTCACGCTGGGCCAGCCTACCCAGGGCATCTCCCAGCTCTTGACGGAGCCCTTCAACCTGCTGACCCAGGGCTCGCACCTGCCCCTCACTGTTCTCCTTCTCCTTCCTGGCCTGGGGTCAGAAGATGAAAGAGAGAAGGCAGAGGAAGTACTGCTTCCACTAAGGCTTTGGACTCTCCACAGAATTAGTTGTATCCTTAGCCACTTCAAACGTGCTTTTAGCCAAAGCAAGTAGATATACAACTTGGTAATGACAGACACCTGAGTCAAGTTAGGACACAGCAGGAAGTCTAAATCTGGGCCTAAACCTACAAACTAGGGGCTTCATTTATTAAACTTTGCGTGAATTCTAACATGAAAATGAGCGTATGCATAAAAATGCAAAACTGGCGTACTCACAAAAGCACACAATTTCCACTTTATAAATCCCACTTATCTTGGAATTGTGAATACGAGAACAAGCACCAAATCCCACATGGCTGCCACCATGAAACAACCACATACAGTTATGCAAATCTTCTGCATGCATATATAATGAAAAAATGTAATCGTTCTTTGTACGGTGATAAAGGCAGACAAAAGTAAAGAAGGGGGACGTCGATGAGTGCTAAATGGAAGCTTTGAAAACATTAGAAGGTGTGTTTTGACCTTTTGGTCGAGCAAACGGTCATTTGGGGCTGATTTAAATGTTGGTGCACGTTTTGCTGGTGAATATTTGACTTTATATGTTCTCCAATATCATGAATGCGCAAAGCTGCAACTGTACAATGAGCATAATGTTTCCCTTTTGTAGCCCTTAAAGAGTTGTTGCCATTTAGGCAGAAACACACAAATAAAAGAAGGAATAAAATGGTTATAGATTTAGAAATAAAAATAAAAAATAGAAACCCTTATGATTATTGAAATATGGCCATAAGCATGTCAGGCTTTAAAAATCCGTAAAGTTTATGGGAGATCCGTACAGAATGACAGGTAAGATGTTCCAAACCAGTTCTCTCTGGTACGTACCTGTCGTCAGAAAGTTAAGTGTTATTAAAACATACAAATAGGTTCACATCAGCACATAGCTGCACATCTTGCGCTTCACGAGCCAAGCGTTATACAGATAAAACATAACTACTTTTTAGGCACCGTGTGGATTTATCTTACACTTCCATTAGCATTGTCCTCTAGGAATGCCAGTAAACCATGTGATAAGTAATAATAGTGAGTAAATTGGTAAAAAATCAAATTAATTATTTTATTAGTTATTCTTAAAAGACAAGCAAGCGGCTGTTGTGACTTTGATAGTTTAGTTTGGAGCACTTAAGAAACAAGTGGCTTGTAACTGTACTGTGTTGTAAAGTTTTACTTAGTTTGAAAGTCAGTCAAAATTTAATCCAAGAAGTGATTTGAATGGTTGCCTTAAAAATAATAGAATTGATCAGCTAGTGCCCAGTCTTAATTTTGAATGGAGTTTGGCTGACTGTAAAACTACGTAAAACTTTACAACATGTTGAGAGGCCAATGGTAAATAACTATTGAGTTCATGGTCAGGTAAATAACACCAGGGAATAATTGTCGATTAACCTATAATAACGTTAACCAATAACGACTGATTGTGAGCTAAGTCATGTAGAAATATTCCAATAATTTTCTTATATTTGATCGGTGAGTGGCATCGTTTCCTGCGTTCTCCACAACTTGCGTACGCACAGGTCAAAGTTTAAGGGACTATACAGCAATTTTCACGTGAGTTTTTCTTTTATAAATTCTGATTTTTGCATGAAATATTGCATATGCATGTTTTATAAATGAGACCTCAGATCTTGTGCGCATTATGCCGTAATACTCAAAATAAAATTTTAAAGCAACTATAAAGTACAATAAATCAGTTATACAGACACTGTTAGTAACTTTTTGAAAATATTGACAGAGTAACATTCCTTTGATTAAAAACCAAACAAAAACCAATACATTTCAAAACCTAAAACTGTCTTCCAGCTATATTTTAAAACTTAAAGAAATAAGATAATTTCTTATAAATAAACAGCATTATCTCGAGTAACAACATTGTAACATCCCTGCCTGTTATGACCCTTGTGTCAACTAGATGTGTCCCCTAGATGACCCTTCCGCCTGTCCCCTTTGTGCTCAGTCATTGTTATTACCTCATTAGTGTTTCCCAGCCCTGTCTAGTTGTACCTTGGTGATTTAAACCCCTTGCTTATGTAGTATCCTTGCTGGTTGTTGTAAGTCTGTAACAGAAGTAATTTGTGTGTGACTAGAAATGGTGCCTGTAGACTTCCCTGTAGTTTGGTTTAGTTTTCCCTGTTACCTTCCACTTGTACGCTGTTGGCTGTCTTGCCATGTTACTCCTGCACCCCTATGTTTGTACCTTGTTTTGCCCCTCATTAAAGCCTCCCCTTCGCACATTCAGCCTTACTCTTGCCTACTTGACATAAAATGCTACAACCATTTTGCTACAATTGCTATTTTAACTGGGAATTTAGCATTTTCTGCTTCCAAAAATATAGCTCCTTCAGCTGGGTCAGTATTTTTAATCAAATACTTGTCATCCACAAAACAGACTAACAGTATCAGATAAGCACATAACAAAAATGTATAGCAATTAATATTTTTTGTATTCTGTGGCTGTGTTACGTTACACAGTTTATGCAACATCCTGTATTAATGAGCTCTTACTCATTTAGCACACTAGGTTTCTCAAAAATGCATGTGGAGCACTAATTGAGGTATTACTGTACTTGAAGAGATTTAACGTGAAAATAGAATGGGGCACTTCCGCCCCTCTGGGCTCTACATGGGAATGCTGGCCGAGCGTCTGATAAAGATCGATGCCACTCTCCTGGGGCTGCTCTCTTAGGAATGTGCTGTGCCAACTCCACAGATATTATGACAGAGCCTCTGCGGTCCCATCTCGTACAAACGAACAGCCCAATTCTGTCGCCGGCTGCACTCGTTAATTGGCTGGGCGTGTGTAATGCTCTCCGAGACATCGGTAAAGTGCGCCTCCACCTGGTGGAAAGAGGCTGGTGGAAACGTGAGGACGTGGCACTGCCCGATCTCGTAAGCTGGGTTTCATAGAACAACAGAGAGGGAATCCTCAGAGGACATGGTGGAATGGAAACCGTGCCGCATGCTGATGAATAGTGCCTCCGCAAGTCTGCTTTCAGTCACAGCTCGGCTAAGGAAGTGAGGTAGTGCACCAACATCTAAGCATCACTGTCAACCCTGTGGACGTGTGAATGATGAGCCAACACCATGGATCCGTACCCAAGGTCTGCTGAACACCCAACAGGGGCTCTATTTGAAACAAAGAGTGAGCGCTAGCCTAAATGACCGATGTTAATGACATTTCACACTGAATGCCGATGTAAATTAAGACCAAGCATTAGGAAAGGAGTACAAAGAGTTTTTTTTCCAAAGAAATCTTGTTAGTCCTGCCAGTAGGAGACCTAAGTTCATTTTAACACATTAAGTCTGAAAGTAAATAAGACCCTGAATTTTCAATACAAATAAAATGCTGCTTAAAAATGTGAACTGCTGCTGGACAACTTTCATTGCAAGTTTGGCAGACCAACATGCTGTGGCAGAGTCATATGAATTGCCAAGCATCTTCCAGTAGGAGCTACCCAGCTAATGTTTCTTACCTGCTGGGCCTCATCAGCACGTTGCTGGACCTCACGGACCCGCTCTGCAACGTCCCGCTCTAACGCCTTGCACCGTGATCTCCACTGGCGCACGGCCTCCTGGGCACGGCTTCTGAGCTCTTCCCTATTGCGCTGGCCCTGGGCCAGCTCCGCCTCAGCGTCCTCCAGGCTCCGCCCCATGCGCGCCTGCTCCGTCTCCGAGCGTAGCTGCAGCTCCTTCAGCTGGGTCAGCATCTGCAGCTGCTGCTGCTCGCGCCGCTCCAAGTCCGACGACAGCACCTGGGAAACGTGAAGAAGCTCAGCTGCGCAGACGATTATGGGACAGCTCAAGTACAAATCAGGTACACGTATTTGGACCTGCCATGGCATG
Source organism: Chitala chitala (assembly GCA_025773905.1). Taxonomy (NCBI): domain Eukaryota; kingdom Metazoa; phylum Chordata; class Actinopteri; order Osteoglossiformes; family Notopteridae; genus Chitala; species Chitala chitala. Next base: position 5,614 of record JABJVR010004514.1, read on the forward strand.
GGAAGGAAATGGCTTCTGAGCAAACATGTACTCAGACTTGCAAAGCCTGAAGGAAGCACTTTCACTGCAGCACATGACAAACATACTTCACAAGTTCCAAGTCAAACAAAAGCAAGCAGACATGGCACAGCAACAGAAACAAGACAAGAACAATGTCCTGTAGTATAAAATACCTTCACATAAGGGCTGGGTGGGAAATAACATGCTTTAATGTAAAACACAATGCTTTATATATACGTATGTTCTTAGCTGAAATACATAGTCACAAAACAGGCAATATATAGTGGAAGGCAAATGTACCATCTTCTCCATGTCCTCTCCACAAAGCTCAGAGCAGCACCCTGAGAGACAGTGATAATAATCATGAATATTTCTCAAGCCCAATCCCCAAGGCTTGAGCACCAAACAGAACAGCACCCCTCCAGTAATTACCCACAGATGGCCGCCACGTTGTTATCTGCTTGTCTCCAAGCCGACCGGGGCATCTCACGTCAAGCCCCGTTCATTATTTATCACCACCGGCATTTTTTATTTTCTTAGCACAAGAAACGTACTGGTGATCCGGGACTGTTTGATAGTCAAGTAAAACTTCCAAAAAGAGAAAAAAAGAGCCTTTGCAGTCTTGCAGAAATAAAAAAACACTCCAGTACTGGTGTTATTATGAATGATTGATGCAACATGAAGGCGTTCTTGTTGCGCTCGGAGCAAGACTTCCTGCATTTCCAAAGTCAGCAAGGAGATGTATTTTCACATGGACACACTGACCTACCCTCCTTCAGTAACTGTACCTACCTAACGGTTCAACACCAGCACAGCGCCATTGTTGTTTAAATATATGCAAATATTTTCCTAGTGTACGCTGCTCAGCTGACAGAGCCCAATAAAATCTGGTTGTTGTTATGTGTACTCAGTGTGTACTGTGCTGTTGGCAGGCTCTTTGAGCAGATAGGTCAAAAAGCACTACAGTTCATTCACTGATTAATACTGTCAGTATCCTTGTTTTCATAGCATTTCAGATAGACACACTGGTACGGACACAGGGATCAGCTGGCTTGCCATTCCACAAACTGACACGTGCTCTTCCATGATTAGAACAGCACCATACTGTACACGTGGCACAAATCCCGCATCATTAACGCACACAACATTTTGCAGCCAATGGTGGTGTCACACACTGAAATACCAGAACTTACAGTGCAGGTCATCCCATTGAAAGCAAATTTCTATGAGCAGAAAAATGTTCTTAAAGTGTCTCATCCCTTAAAGAAATGCTGCCGTTTCATCTCCTCTGGTTCACATATTTTATGAGGACTTATGAAATTTCTATTCAATAAAATGTTATTGCTGCTCCAACAAAAATTTGAAATTTTCTATTATATATTTCTGAAAAGTTGTGGTGAGTATAAGTGATAAATACACCCAGCAGCGAAAAACACATGCATCCATTAACTTTTATCTTGTTTTCATAGTATTGAAATGCAAAGCACACTCGAACATTAGCACACAGTTTCCAGAAGCAGTGATCTTTGAAAGAGACCAGTGCACGGTGTGGGTTTATAATCAACAGCGTCTCCAGAAAGGAAGTTATTCATTTTGAAAATAATCACTGAGGAGGGAGGGTAAGTGATCTTGCATTCCGATAGGTATACCATTAGGTAGAGGCAGAACACGCACACACCTTAAATACACTTGTCTATCTGCATAGAGACTAACACAAGGACACGTTCAAATTGTACAAACTCAGCAAACATGTACAGCACAAAACAAAAGAGGGGATGCTACACTGTTAAATACAGTTAAATCTGAATAAGCCAAACACCTTTGTGTGCGATATTGACAAAAAAATATCTTGATATTTTCTGGGGAAAAAAAATAGTAACATCTTAATATTTTTCCAATAACGAAAATTAGACAATATTTTGCATCCTTCAAAAGTGTTAAATGTGTTATACTATATTGCTCTTGTTAACAGGATATTAACAGCTGCTTATTAATTGAAAACAACATATTTAAGGAAAACGGGTGTTGTTTATTTGCTTAATACTGAACCATTCAAGTAATAAACAACAAAAAACATTAAAATTATCAGTGCAAACATTATTTGACCTGTCCTGGAGAGCTGAGTCCTAAAGCTTTTCATATTCTGCATATTTACTATTTAGTATAGAAGTTGGCTGTTGAGCTGTCTTTGACGATGACCAATTTCCAACAGAGTTTGGAGATTGTCATCATTTGACCACCACTTGTCTTCTCAAAGCCAAACCATCTCCATGCTAGTGAAGTTGAGCCATGTCAAGCAATTAAAACAGATGAGTTAGACTGTGAGGATGACGGAATCACAATTTTTTTGGCAGCTATGCTGTGTAACCTCTAGCAGACGTGTAGGCCTACTACACCATGCATGGCACAGTCAGTGCATGTGGACAAGGCATTTTTTTGTACTCAATAACATGACGCGCACATGGTTAAGATAAGAGGACATTATTGCAGGAATACCTATTGCACACCCCTAGTGTCCAGGAAAACACTTGATGGTCTTTTTGTTTACACAAGGTCAGGATTTTTATGGATACTTTAAAAAATTCATCTTAAAGGAAAAATTGTATTTAGAACTGAATGTTAAGGTTGGTTAATACAAATGTGAGATGAAAAGGACTTTGGTGAAGATCAGGAAAAATTCTATAAAATCAGCGTGGTATAATGTGTCCGTATTTAAAAGTCACCGGATAAAACGGATTTTCAGATGGAGCGCAGCCGTTTTAGCTACTGGGCTGTAATTAGCGAATGGAGCGACGCACCTGCATGCGTGTACACAGCTCTGCCCGCTCCCTCTCCTGACGCTCCACGGTCCTCCTCAACTCCTGCACCTCGCTCAGGGGGCCCCCGAGGCCCAGCTGCCTCCGAAGCTCCTGCACGTCCCGCTCCAGCTCGCTCCTCTCCACTGGGACGAAGGGGGAGGGAGGGTACGCATATCACCCAGTTAATCAGGCACACTTCATGCTCCCCCACCTCTCTGTGGTACAAGTCGCTCCCCCTGAAGGGTCTGACCTCTAGATGCCCTGATGAAGGGCAACCAGAGCTGACAAACTTGTGCTTCTCAACAGGAATCAGTTCATGCATCTTCCAGGCCGCTCGTGTGGAAAGCCTGCGTCTAGAGGTACGCCACCTGGGAGCCCCATCTGGGACTCTAACTCTAAAAATTCTGTGCCAAGATACAGCGCTTTGGGCTGTGAGACCTTCATGCAGACACTGAAGGATTCCATTAAAAGGAAAGCTCCCAGAAATGTTTTGTTCCATAGGAATTATATTCAGAATCTAAAAACAGGATTTTACAAGTGTACATAAAAGGTGACATATTACATTTTGGTTGAATTTCAATTTTAAAATATCTCAGACATAAATAAAAATGTCTAAACATGCAATTCAATTCAATTTTTTAAATTCAATTTATTTTTATATAGCACCTCTCACAATAAGGTGCCTCAAAGCAATTTACAGGAATTGCAGATAGTGCGGAAATAACAGCAAGTGAATGACTGAAGTTCACGGTAAGGTGCAATAAGGGATATAACTACAGACAGCCCCCCCGAATGTACCCCTACTAACAAGCTGACATTTTCGTGCACAACTATAATGACTAGGTTGTTGTTACAGAGAAACAGATACAGCAAGTGAAAATGTGTAAATGTGGTCTACAAATGCACACCCGATTCAACCCACACCTACCCAGCCTACTGGAAATACTTTGTATAACTCAGATGAGTCTGCCAGACCCACAAATAAAGGTGAGGGTCCTGCAAATTTCAACTGATCCTCACATTACTACCACATTACCACATGAGAATTGGCCTTCGCGCCCAAGTACGGGGCAAGTCGGTACCTGGTGTCACTTAGAGTGAGCATTGGACTGTGGAGGTAAACCAAGGTCATTCTGGTGCTAGTCCACAGAGGAGGGCTGAGGACAGTCCAGGTATGTACGGGTTTGTATGGGTGGCCTTTGGGCTCTTCTGCCTGGTAGTACCTGAGCTGAAGCCCACAGACACTCCGGCATGGCTCTTCTCTTGGGAGAGAAGTTGTGACATCTGCAGCTGCATCTCTACACGCTCCTTCTCCGCCCTGGATAACTGGATGCGGAGATCCTCCACCTGACAAACAGACACACACACAGACAGACAGACAGACAGACAGACAGACAGACAGACAGACAGATAGATTCACATACTTATGAACAAGCAACTTCATTACTCATCCCAGGAAGGCGCTGAGCTTCTGCCTGAAGTCCTGGTCAACAATCCCCACAAACAGCAGAAAAATACGTAGTTTGTATCTCACTCTCAGCAAGGTTAATAAACCGTGGTACAAACTGCAGATGCCTGATGTACATCACACGTTTGTGCAAGAGCACATCTTCAGGCCATCTGAACAGATGGCTCACTTAACTGTATGCTTTGTGAATATCAATCTCTCCCTGCTTTCAAAACATTGCACCATCTGAAGTTCCACCCAAAGTCCTGGACTTCTATTGTACAAACCCGTGTATTTACACGTACCACGTACTACTCAATACCAGAAATGTACACATTTCAGCTTAGGTAAACTGAACTCCAGGTAATGGACACCAGCCTCACAAACAACGCAAGTCTGGCCCAAACAATATATGACAGTAAACACAAACGGCAAAAAAAAAAAAAAAAAAACCATACGGACACCAGCAACATAGTCCTAGAGACAGAAAGTGGCACATCTTTATTTGCCACAGGCAGGCAGGTACAAGCAAAACAAAACGGCACCGTACTTTGTGTCTGTTGCCTCAGCAACAACAGCATGGTAGGCTCCTGCCAGGACTGACTTAAATTGGATAGAGGGCTGGTGCCAGAGCCTGAGGAAGATAATCCCAATGCGGTTGGCTGGGATGAAGGAAACACAGCCAGCGGTTCTCGGCGTTTTGCTGGAACCATTCCGGCTTTCAGGATCGTCCGATGCAGGTAATCTCTTTTTTCCCTAGCTACACGGAAAACCTTCGCTGGTTCTTACAGCCTATTCTTTCTGCTAAGCCCACTTTTTTTAATCTTTTCCTTTCGTTACCCTCTTGATTGGCCTGTTGGTGATGCCTGCAATCACTTGGCCTTTAATCCAGGAGCAAGGCTCCATCCATCCACTGGTCCCATCCAGTAGGATGCTGCTACGTTCACAGTTTCCTTTGAGAGCTACGATACACACTCCAATTCTAAATGATAGCATGCCTTTTTCCCAAGGTTTTAAAATTCCCTCCATTCTTTTTTATTCCTTGAACTTCTTATGAAAGATCTGCATGAAAACGTGAACAAAGGCAATGCTACTTCAATGGCATGACTTAATTAATATGGGAACCAATACTAACTTGTAGTACTAGCAGACTGCATGAACATGCAAGAAACGATTTGAACAAATAGCCACATGTCTTAAATGCATGCTGCTTCTGTTTTGATTAGTCACAACACAGATCTCTTCTTTGAAGTATTTCAAAATTACTTCAACCTTATGCACTTGCAGTTGACGCTGCAACACTGCATTCATTCCTTTATGCTTTTGTCCAGTAGTCACCTGACACACCTCACCTACCCACAGCTGCTCTCCAGTCTGAGGTAGCTTATTTTAATACAAAGAAGAATATCAGGAGACTGAATTAAAACTAGCAAAACAAGTAGGTTTTTCTAACCCTACACAGTTGAACTGTTAGTTTTACCCATTAGTGTTCTAACGAATCTCCCCCTAATTGCATCTCTTACTTTGCCTGCCTGCCTGAAGAGCAACACAAACAGCAGAGGAGTGCAGTTTACCACTGGGGCTCCAGGTCCGAGGAGGGCAAATGGAAGGAATTAGTGAGGGCGGGGTGCGTAGGGGAAGGTTACCTGCTGAAGCAGTGCGTCTCTACTGCCTTCTGACTGCTCCAGCTGTCTCCTGGCTCTCTCCAGATCCAGCTCCATCTGTGCAACACACGCCGACATCATTCAGAAAGCCGGCGCTGTTCAACAAGTCTGGCCTGCTGGCCTCTCTCCTCACCATGACTTTCTAAGAAGCTGACATGTTTAGAAATTGTGCCACTGTCCAAATACGGGCCTAATTGTATGAGGTGTGTGCTTTGCCATGCTTGTCATGGTGCATTCTGAAAATACTTGCCAACAATTGAGATGAACCTCCCATCATCTTAACTGCACAGCAGTGGGTTAGAAATTATTAAATGATCTGAAACTGCAGTCAGAAATTCCTATGAAGATACAGATCTACCTGTCTGTACATATAAAAATGAAAGACCAGAAAACAAAACACTTCTGTTGAGAAAGGAGGTTGTCAATCAATAACTGTTTTGTCTAATATCACAGAGGGAAAGTGATAAAATAATCACACTTGAGAAAGAGGAAAGAAAATCCATTGTACTCAAGGTTAAAGTGAACAAACACAAAGGCCGGGGTCATGTGACAGAGCTGGGAACCAGCAGAGACAGGGCCTCATTCGCTTCAAAAAAAAAGAAGGGGGTTACAACAGGTCAAGCAGACAAGGGCAGCTCTTTTATCTCCAATTCAGTGCACTGCTCTCTGTGACCGTGGCAACTGCAAAGACAGAATCTACTGCCATTTAACAGGAGAGGGAACAAGGCCCCCTGCCTCTCAGTGACATGGAAGACAATGTGGTTGTGTGCCCAACAGACACGTCATTCAGCTGAAATGTTAACGCTGATATGCACTGATACAATCAACAATAGACGCCATCACCACCCTGAGCAGGAAGAGCAGACAGAACAAGGTAAGGAACACATGCAATTAGCATCAATTTAGTAGTTTGCTCACAGTTCAGTTAAACCAAATTAAAAAAACAAAACACAACAAACACACATACACACACAAACATGTAAGATCATCACTTTACAAAATCAGAAAATTCCTGTAACTGTGTGTATTAAGATTCTTTATAAGCAGCCTCTAAGACCTTGAAACTAAGTTCCACAACCACATACAAAAAGAGGACAAGTCCATTGCAGGGGTGTGTTAGCAGATCAGTGCTGCAGTCCTGTAATACTCACTGTGAGACTATCCTCTTCCTCTTTACATGGCACGAACCTCAATTCCACTAACCACTGCAGCTCCTTCATAAACGTGGCTGGATTCATAGCCTATAAACCCCCTTAGATTAACAGTATAAAGCTCTTCACACACAAAAAAATAGGTTTAATGTATTTTCATGCTAATTTTTTATTTATATTCTCCTCTTCTATTATTGTGCAATTACCCATTTAACAGTGTAAAACCAGTCTTCAGGTTCCGATTGCAACTGCTCATTTATTTTTGCGAAAGAGTTAAATGTTTTCCATTCGCTAATAACTGGTGTTCATTATTGTAAATGGGCCGCTCGACGTGACAACGTAGTGCGGCTTAATTGATCATTTCTGCATCAGTACATATAAATAAGGCTATAAAGAAACTGAAGTTTGCAGAATGTGTTGTCAGCTGCAGACGTTTCCTGTCACGGTGCACATAATGACTACATAAAATACACGTGTACAAATACCATGAATTACATAAGACACTGCTACTCTGACGCTTCCATGCTTACATCCTCACCATACAACTGTAAGCGTAGCATCTAATTCATTTGGTGCCAAGTAATTAAGAGTTTAATCTTATAGCCAGTTTTACGTATCTTTTTAACAAAGCTGAATATGTTACTAGAGTAATTTAGGTTAAGTGTTATTCTCACGCCCACTAGGATCTAATGTGAATGCTTTAGGATACCCACCCATTATTTACAATGAATTTATGCACAAAACAAAACACTTTAAGAGTGTGAGATTCAGACGTGCCGTCGCACCCATGAGAACCAAAATAAACAGCGGTAAACTCCCTTCATGTATATTCATGTTTTAATCAAGTGGCACCAAACCATGAGGAAATGTTTTCAACTTTGTACAGATTAAGAAATTCTGAAATGTAATGTAAACCCATGGAAAATGAACAGTACTTTGTTTGACACAGAATAATCATGCAAGTTTTGCAAATCACTGACCCCTGAAATGAGCACTTTTCCCATCCAGCTTCTTTGATCACACTGAGGACAGTGTTTCTATAGCGTTTTGTCAGACTGCGGCACATTTCTGAGCATGGAGAATTGCGGCAGCCCTGGACCTGGCCTTCCTTTGTCAACTTCTTCCTGAAGCTCTCTTTGTGTTCACGTAACCATTCCTTTGTAAATCCGCAGCACCTTCAAAGCTGGAACCATCACTGCCAACGTGCTTTTTATAAGAAGGCACAAGACGGTGCATCAAAATATGGTGTTAAATATAAGGGCACCGGAATCGGTATAAGACAAAGCAGAACCGTTCAGTTTTATAGTGTGCACGGGTTATATTTCCCTGGCTTGCCTCACCTTTACTGTGTCAAAACCCAGATCAACAGGTAAACAACACTCATTCCCTCCCCAGCTGTCACTGAGATGCAGTTTCAGAAATCTGTACTGTCTTTTATGCAGGGGGTTTTGGAAAAGGCTTCCTCCTTACAACTCTACCACGAGCGCATTATTCATGCAGTCGGTGTCAAATGGTACTTTTTGAGAAAAAGTACGCCAATGATGTTGGCCTGTCATGGAAATCTACAGCAATCCGATCTCTGGCTTCTTCACAAGCTACTCTTCGTTGCGGCGTGTCTTGTCAGCATTCAATGGCGTCCTGTACCTGGCGGAACAGCAGCTCTCCCTGTGGCCTTGCGGTGATGCATGCAGCTGTGGAAACTGATGGCTTAAGCCTCATGCCACTGTTATTTATGGCCATAACCTATCTTTTAAATCAACAACTGTGCCTTGAGCTCAGGAGCTTCCTGCTTTTCATTTGGCCAGTGTTATGGAAGGATTTATACTACATTATGGTGCTTTCCATTAAAGTAAATAGATGTAAAGTTAAGGCCATATTTAAAAATTATATTGGTGTGATCAGGTGTACATGATGTGACCAGATTTGTGCTCATTCAATAATGGAGGAAATGAT
>JABJVR010004515.1:0-14624 GCA_025773905.1 Chitala chitala
TTAGCCTAACAAACTTTGCATAAAATAGCCTATATCCATGATTATTCAGTTTCTTAATACAAACATTTTATGATTTCACTGTCCATTCTATTATCATATATTCTATTTTCACTAAGAGCTCATTTTAAGACCTTTACAGATAGTTTTTGATCAACCAATCACTGTCCTTGAAATGCTGTGTCACCCCTAGCAACTTAGTCAACCACACCTCCTCACTTTTTTCCAGAAACTTGGAGAGAAAAGGAACATTTCAAATGTCTATAATTATTAATTGCTTCTGGATTCAGATTACGGTTTCTAAGCAATAGCCTAACAACTACAACTTTAAATAAGTCAGGTACAACACCTAAAGTCAAGGAAGTGTTCAAAACATTCACTGAAAGCCCTACTAAACTTTCTAGTGAATTTTTAAACAGTTGCATTGGAATGGGGTCTAGTGGACAAGTGGTGAACTTAGTACTATCTTATAATTTTTAAGGTCTAAAGCAGGGGTGTCAAAGTACAGTCCTGGGGGGGCCGCAGTAGGTGCAGGTTTTTGTTTAAACCAAATTCTGTTGTTAATTGATAATTTCAAATAAACATTATTGAGTGTTTTATATAATTAATGTGTCAACTCAGAAGTGCAAACAGTCTTAATTATTTTTAATGAGTTTTGAAAGCATGACAAAGACTTATTGATATTGCTTCATATGATTTTTTTACAGTTATACGATAACTTTAATCTTTAAATAAATTTCTTGGGAATGATCACTTAAGTTACTCCTCCTGATTAAGTAATCTATCTCATTGGCGTCTATTTCTGCTGTTCATTAATTATTACAATTTGAATCCAAATTAAACACCACGCTAAATTATCCAGTCATATTCTGCTCAGATTCTGCAGGTAGAGTGCTTTTGTAATATATGATTTATACTTTTGTTACAGGTCATAAACCACAAGAGTCTCATTTTTAATTTTCTTCTTTATAAGTGTTTCCATCTCTAATTTAATACAACTAAGTGCAGGCAGACAAAAATGATCAGGAAGAATAAAGAGAAGCAAGGATATAGCTGTAACTTATACTTAAGATAATGGTCAAATTAAGAGCAATGAATTGGTTGGAAGAAAAACCTGCCCCAGCTCCTCATTAATATCTCAGATTACTGGAACTTAATATCGTTACTTTCAGCAAACAAGATGGAGACTTAATTGTTGGAGATTGAGTCCAATTTTGTCTCTATGTCAGAAACTCTGGCTCCAGGTAGGCATTTAACAGAAACCACTGTTTTGTGGCAGCTGTTTTTTACTTGTGGAATTCCAACATGCCTAACAATTCAGTCACCAATAACAATCACCTTTTCTGTTTTGAAATACGTGCTGCCAAGAACTGAGATCCTATTACCAAGATCAATTGGTAACTGCAATCAGCAGTGCAAGTACATACCGCATTTGTGACATTTTTCACACCATAACAGAGGTCTGCAGGAAAGGCAACTGGGCTGATTTCCTGTGTACAATAAGTAGCCAATAATAAAGTGAAAAAATGTATAGAAGGATTTTCATATTCGTGTAAAACTAAAAACTTAGTAACTTGTACAATTTAGGTGTCATTTTAGACTCAAACATCTTCTTTGCTTCTCATGTTGAGGTTTTCCTCAACGACTTCTCTTTACTTGACTGCATTCATCTTTCCTTCAATTCTGACTAGTCTCCCTGTTCCTGCAGTTGAGAAGTACCCCATAGCATGTTGCTGCCACCACCATGCTTCATAGAGGTTGTACTATCTAGGTGAAGAGCAATGCTTGATATTGAAGAATTAATACAAATGAATGAAGCCAGACAACAATGGAGGAGATGAACCAAAAACTCAGTGTGGAGAAAAAAAACCTCTGGGGGCCCAAGGTTGACTGGCTGCCTAGCCCCTCCTGGGCATGAAAATACTTTATGTTTTAGTTGAAAATACTTAATGGTTATTTTTTAGATTAATCAAAAAATATATTATTGCAAAAATGTGTATGCATGCGATGAATTTCTGCAGGCTTAAAAAATCAGGCCCCTACAGACTTCTACCTCAGTCCGTCCATTGTCTCTGTCCAGGTCTGGCTGAGAGGTAGTTTAAGTAAAATACCATGTTTTCTGTTTCTATATCTTTAATTATTTAATTAATTAAATGTAATAATTGTAACTTTTACAGTTTTTGGAATAAAATTAAAAATAGCAAACAAATTGTTTTACAGCACCCAGTTAAGCATATAAATGCAATTCTTATTGATGCACACCAACCAAAATGTAAGATTGAGAAACACAAATCTGATTGGCTGTTCCATCTTCATAATTGTGTCCAGATAATTGAATTGACTTCAGCATGAGACAGGTTGAAATTCAATGTCTGTTTGGTCCCTCGAATGGTTCAGGCACCACCACCATGTTGGTATGAAAAGGAAGATTTTTAGAATTGTAGTTTGTAGAAGTTATGGCATGAAAATGTCTCTTTAAAATGCATTTAAGTATGAATTATGTATGAACTGGACTTGGCAATATCAACAAAATATATACTATATAATAAAAGTAGATGAATATTGTTCACAGTTTTGCTGCTGATGGGTATGGATGGTGAATGGACTACAACTGTCTGATGGTCCAGAAGTTTCTTTTTTGCCAACTTCTGTCAACATCTTTATTCATTTATTCATCTAAGTCTCTCCCACAGGCTGAGGGAGTTACTGGGACTGTCCTGGTGGGAGCCTGCAGGATTTACTTTTGAATATGTGGAACCTCCTGCATGGCTTCTGCTGGCTAAAAATGAGATGGAGTGGGACACCACTGACACCCATGTTCAAGGTTGTGCTGGTGTGCCCAATTCTAGCACACCAGACCAAGACCCACCTAGTGCCCAGTGTCTGCACTTAAACAGTTTTCATGCAGATGGCACCACAACTGGTACTCAGACCACTGCAGTGCCAGGTCACCTGTTTGTTTACTCTTTTACAAGAGACCCTGCTCTCCAGTTTTTGTCACTCATGTCTCCCAGCCTTCCACAGTTGCTGCTACATCTCTCCTGTTTCTGGATCTTGCTGTGGCTCCCATGTTTTCCATACCTGCTCTGCCACCCTGCTCTCAGGCCTCCGTGCCCACTCTGCTGCCCAGCCTTCAGCCCTCCACGCCTGCTCTGCTGGCCAGCTCTCAGGCCTCCGCGCCTGCTCTGCCTCCAGGCCCTCAGGCCTCTGCACCTGCTCTGCCGCCAGGCTCTCAGGCCTCCGCACACGCTCTGCCACCTGGCTCTCAGGCCTCTGCACCTGTTCTGCCGCCCAGCCCTCGGACCTCCACACCTGCTCTGCCGGCCAGCTCTCTGGCCTCCACGCCTGCTCTGCCGGCCAGCTCTCAGGCCTCCGCGCTTGCTCTGCCACCCAGCCCTCAGGCCTCTGTGCCTGCTCTGTTGTAAATTTTGCACAAATTGCACAAATTACTTTTCACAGTGCTCAGAAAAACACGCTTACTAAACTTGCATTAAAGATAAAACACGCATTTATTTAGGTGTTCGCTTTTTTACACTGCTTAGCAGATATTACTAAGATATTACTTCATGTGCTTTTTAAAATTATACCAAAATTGTTTTACAGAAACATACCACATAGTGATAACTCTCAAGCACTTATCATGGATATAACTGAAAAAACTAACAAAATTAATTGTCACGTGACCCACCCCTAACCACACTGCCCAAATGCAGCATGTGTCCTGTGTTCTCATTGGTGACAAGTATGGCACGGCCCAAACATAAATAATAAATGGAACTATATTGTCATTTTAAGAATTTATTCAGAGGGTGATTTAAAATTCTATGTAATTAATAATAGATTTAATTATTTACTACATTTTTCAAGTCGTTTTGTCCCTGTCCTGCCTGGACTGACTGGTGATTGACTGTCCATTCCTGACTGAAGCTATGTGCCACATGCTGTTCTGTTAGGTCCCATAGGAATGCAGACCTCATCTGCTCAGGTCACCTGAAAGGGTTTCAGTGGGCTTTAATACTGCGCTGTTCTTTGAATCTGAAAGCAATAATGGTGACATAAAGGGTACATAATATAACAATCGATACTCAAAACACCTGGTCAATGTGAAAAGCAAAGACACGCATATCTTTGATGTACTTCACTGCATTTCCTACCTTGTTTTCACAATCTTCCACAGCCTTTATCATAAAAGAACTGAGAGAAAATAAAGAAAAAATAATAATTTTCTCATTTCAAGCATATCTAATGTAAGATTTTGTGATCATAAATGTTCATCCTGAAAACACAGGGCAAAAAGCAGTGTTCACCCAGCCTGCCCAGCTCTTCTGTTGGACCGGGGAAAGTCAGAAACAAAACCACCAATTCTCTTTTTTCAGGTGTGCATTCAGAAATGTCGGCAACCTGCTGCTACTTTTGTTGCAAGTTTTACTGGCATGGTGTCCATCCACTCCCCAAAAGCCTCTAGAGAAAAATGTAACTTAGCTGAATGCAGCAATACACATTAACTGTACAGTATGTATCATTTCCATTTCATGTTTTAATTATAACCTACACAGATGGACAAAAGCAGAATGCATGAATTATGAGTTGCAGACCCATGTTCATATTTGCTAAAAATGTGTGACAAGTGAAATACAATATGAACAGTAAAAACGTGTACCAGTCAGTCATTTAATTTTGACAAGTTAATGGAAATCAGAACACAGGACCTGCCACGCAAACAGCTCCAACTCTAATGATTATGGTGTGTTGATTTTCAAGATATGAGCAACTTTGGTTTATGTAGTTGAGCTGAGTCTCTACACACATACTTTGTGCAGATTGCAAAGCACTGCCTGACTACTTGATTGGTGATGGCAACAAATCACAACCAGCTTATTTAAAAGGCAATGATGTATTGAAACGTACAATTAAACCTTGTAATTATACATATAAAGTGTCATTTTAAGAATACAGTGATTCTTAAATTCTATATACGTTAGTTACATTGCTAATGTTTTTTTTTTTTACTTTAAGGTGCATATTGTGTGGACAGACAAACACAGAGTGCCTCTGTGGTTACAACGAAACCTAAAAGTGCAAAAAATGCTCTATAAATAAAGAAAATTATTTATGAAAATGATTTTTTACCTTTTTGGTGTGCTGTCTGTATTTCACACGTGTTTTATGCTCCTGTTTCTCATTATAGCTAGATATCTTTGAATTGGCTAAATTGTGAGCCTCTTGTGTTATTTTGATAGATGGGTAATTGTATCTTAAACTGCTGTTAAAGTTTTGATATAGTCATTGTGAAATTCTGTTAAATTCTGTTAAAACTATAGTAAGGTTATTTAAAGTACTTCATGCTGATAGATATAACTATAAATTTCTGATATCATTTAGCTTTGAGGCATGCTGTTGCGAAAGGCGCTATATAAAAATAAATTGAATTGAATTGAATTGAATTGAATTGAATATTCTGATTATATCGATATAACAAAAGAAGACAAAACACAATAGAGGGCGAACCCAACTGCAGGGCAATTATTATTGATATTAATTATGAATAATGATTATAATTAAGATTAATAATTATTATGGTTTCTTTCAGTTACACAGCCCACAATACAAAATTCATTTATGATGATGACATGTCCAGAACACCTCCCCAGGGAGGCGTCCTGGAGGCATCCAAAACAGATGCCCAAGCCACCTCAACTGCTACCTCTCGATATGGAGGAGCAGCGGCTCTACTCCAAGCTCCTCCATGGTGACCGAGCTCTTCACCCTCTCTAAGGTTGTGCCCAACCACTCTGCAAAGGAAACTCATTTTGGCCGTTTGTATACGAGACCTTGTTCTTTTGGTCATGACCCAAAACTCATGACCATAGGTAAGAGTAGGAACGCAGATTGACCGGTAAATCGAAACCTTTGCCTTTCGGCTCAGCTCCTTCTTCACCACTACAGACTTGTACATCGACCGCATTGCTGCACCGATCTGTCTGTCAATCTCACTCTCCATCCTTCCCTCACTCGTAAAAAAGACCCCAAGATAATTCCTACGCTTCAGGCAGGAAATCCTCCCCTCCTCAAACTGCCACCTTAAAGTGGTGGAGGGGTTTGAGTGCCTGAATGACCCTAAGAGCTATGTTGCTGGAGGCTAGATGCCCCTGGTAGGGTCTACCAAGGCAAACAGCTCCTAGGTGACGGGTCAAACTATGAACAGTTCATAAAACCCGTTATGAAAAGAAATCCACTTTTTTTCAGTTTTTCCTTTGTGTAAACCTCCCTCTCTACAATTGGACCTCGCCTCAGCCTGTCTGCTTTGTTACAGTAACAACAGAATTTATCCTGAGGATTAATAAAGTTTCTTTCTTTCTTTCTTTCTTTCTTTCTTTCTGTTAAATTGCTTAACTATAAAAAATTAGGTCATAAATTAGTATGTTTTTATGCAGATCACCACAGACATCCCATTGTACATTCGGCTACATTTTTTATATTCTATACACAGCAACAAACATTTAATAATGAAATTTATGTTAAAATAAATGAAGATGACAGCTTAAATGAATCAGGTCGCTGTTTCATTTACAATGAAGAAAACCCCACAAACCTCAGTGTGAAGGAAAAAAGGCCTGTAGACATCCAAGAGCACCTGGTGGCCCTACCTGAGCATGCTGACAGTATAGCAGACAAACTAAGAATGTAAGACTAATTGACTTATTGTCAGTACAAAGTCCATGTGCCAGGTCTAGGCTGACAGTTATTTTTAGGCAGAAGACACAATCACAATGTCATGGCAGGCTTAGCAGATCCAACACAGCACCAGAGCACCAACCGAAAGTGACCCAGAGCCAATGGAGGGAGCCCTTACAACAACAGAGTGTGAGCTGATGGCGATGGAGGGTGACGAGCAGTGAGGTAGGGGGGACAGAGCCGCAGGCAGCAGATGTCCAGCAGAGGGCGAAAGATGTCCAGCAGCTCGCAACGGTGACAGGAAAGGAAGGAAAGGGGAATTGTGGCCAAGTATGTTTGTACATACGAGGAATTTGTCCTCTGCATTTAGCCCATCCCCCTGGGGGGAGCAGTGAGCAGCCATACATGGCACCCAGGGAGCTAGCGCTGAGTGTCTTGCTCAAGGACACACCTGGTTGGGCTGGGATTTGAAACAGGAACCAGGAGACTTCCACCTCCTAGCCTGATGCTCTACCCATTGAGTCCGGAGCAGAGCGGAGGCTATTATTATTTATCGACCTGGATAAGAACTCTGATTTGGCTACCTTTACTGTGTAAAGAAACCTCCTGAGACATGGAGTTTGTCCATTCTGCATTTTCGTTCTGCTTGTCTTCTAATTGCACAAGTATTATCTTTGAACCATGGATCCTTAGCTAATGTCATAACTTAATAGGAACCAAGAAAATGTAAAATACCCAGCATAAAAAATAGCATAAAATCAAGTGGACTTAGATGGCATTTTGTCATACAAGATGACTAAAGGGTGGACCATGAAAACAGCTGAAAATAGCCCAGAGGATTGAGAAGACAAAATGTCTGCAACAAATGGGTAAAGTGACAGTATTAAGGAGTGAGAGGATATCTGATTTGAATAATGTCACATCCTACACCTGTGGTGACCTGTCTTGGCCACTAGGTGCCGCTGTTTCCTCTTTTCACCTCACATTCCTTTGCACTTAAGGTTTTTTGGGCTAATTCTATTATCATGATCACCTGTCCTATTTAAACTATCTCCTGTTCCTAGTCCTTTGCCGGTTATTGTGTGTGTAACTTGTGAACTGGCTGTAACTTAGTAGTGTTCCTTCCCAGTTTCTCTAGTTTGGATTTTGTTTGCCTTATTTTCTGTATTTTAGCCTTTTTGACCCTGTCAGCCCTGTGTTTGTACCCTGTTTCTCCCTGTATTAAAGCCTCCCTTTTTGCACATTTGACCTCGCCTCTTTTGCCCTTTTCCTAAAAGTTACAAATAAGACAGAAAGGTGATTTAAGAAACACATATCTCCCACATCCCTAAAGGTTTGATTCTTGTCCAGTGCAGGTTTCGTTATTTAGAGGCCTGATGGCCTGGTATATGAAAGTCTCCTGCTTTAAATCCAAGCCCAGCCAGGTGTGTCCTTGAGCAAGACGCTCAAATGCTAGCTCCCTGGGTACTGCATCTAACTGGCTGCCTACTGCTCCACTCTGGGGATGTGTTAAATACAGAGAAGAAATTCCCCTTTGGGATTAATGAAGTACTATTTAAAAAGTGTGTGTGCATACATTAAGAGATTGAGTAAAACCAATTTTTTTTTTAAATTTGCAGGCCAATTGTTTTTCTGAGCAGCATAATGTTGAAATCCTCACAAATCTAAATCTTGTATTTAGGATGTACAGTGGTCAAAACAAAATCAGTATGTACCTCTAAGCATTAATGGTGCCCTCATATATATGCAAGTTACCCAGGCCATGGCCACTAACACACCCCCATACCATCAGATGCTGGCTTTTTAACTTCTTGTTGATAAAAATCAGGATGGTTCTTTTCATCTCTCCCCCTGATGATAGAGTGGCCAATATTTCACATCAGTCCATCTCAGATGAACTCAGGCTCAGAAAAGCATTTCTGGATGCTGTTTATGTATGGCTTGTGTTTTGCTCTGTAGTTTTGGCTTGCATTTCAAGATGTAAAAGTGAACTGTGTTTACCGACCAAGGTTTCCTGAGGTAATACTGAGCCCATGTTGTTGTATCTTTTATGGTCTGGCTTTTGTTCTTGGCCTTTAACACACACAGGTGTTGCCAGATTCTTTTAATCTTTTCATAATGCTGTGAAATGTAGATGTTTACAAACATAAATTTCTCACAATTGCACATTAAGCAACATTGTTTTTAATTATTTTTTTTTACTGATTCTCTATTTTCTTATGTGTAATAGTGATTAACCTCTCCCCATCCTCGCTTTTGAAGGATTGAGCCTTTCAAAAATGTCTCTTTCATGACTGTCACCTCTTACCAGTCAACCTCTTTACCTGTGAAATATTTCACTGTTTTTTTAGTTTTAGTTTTACATGGTTTTCTTGCACCTTGTCTGAATTGTTTTGAAATGTGTTGCAGCAATCAAATTCATAATAATCATTTATTTAAAAATGCAGTACAGTTGATGAGTTCACTCTGTGCTGTATTTTATTGAATATACATTAGGTTAACTAGGATTTGTAAATCATTCCTTTTTGTTTTTATTTTTGTTTCGAAAACATCCCAACATTTTTGGAATATGGAATGTAAATTGCATTGTTAAAACATATAATCACAGGTGGAAACCTAAGATGGAAATGGGAAATTCTGTATTTGCATTCTTATGTCTTACATACAACATAAATATTTTATGTACATAGAGTTGATATAAAAAGTCTACAAACCCTTATGAAATTGCAGGTTTTTAAAATATAAAGATCCCCTTGCAGTTTGAAGGAAGTTGAACTTTTTTTGCAGGGAAGAGTGGAATAAAATTCTAGAGTCTAGATAAGTGCAGTAAAAAGACTTGATGCTGTAATGAAGACAAAAAGGTGCTTCCACAAAGTACTAGTTGGTGTTTAGACTTAATCAATCAAGCTGTGGTAGGTTTTTTATTTAAAATATTCCCAATTTTATTTTCTTTTTTTTCTGGATTTCTGTTTGATGGAATATTGCATTAACGATGTAACAAGTTTGACATGTATGTTTGTTTTTATATTTTTACATATTTCAGTTTCTTGTTCTGTTTTAATGGTAGGCATGATGGCTGAGTGGTAAAGCACCACCTACTGCTGGCTCTGCAAGAGGTTGGCAGTGCATTGAAGGATGTACCCTGTCTTCTACCCTAGGCTGCCTGCACTAGGCTTCAGGCCAACCACAACCCTGCACAGGAAACATGGCGGAATAATGGAAGTGTTGGTTGCATTTCATAAAATCTAACCTTGAAGCTTTGTATTTTCCAAGAAGAAAATTTTAACATAAGGTTTAACTGTAATTAAGTGAGTGCTCTGTTCAACTGCTTTGATGAGGAGGGGTGCCACGCATGCTCCATTGACAAGCTTCCACTGGTTATTTTCCGTTGAACATTTTAAATGTATTGTAAATTACAGAATTTTTTTGGTGTTTAAAAAAATTATCAGTTGTTTACATGAAATACTACATTAGAACACAGATGAAAAACTAACAAAATCAACCCTGAATCAGCATTAATATATATCATGTGGTGACATTTAAGGTAATATTCTTGACTGAAAACTCTATTACTTATTGATTTACTGTTTAACAGTTAATGTGCATGAATTGACCCCCACACTATTGTTGTTAAATCCCTAGATTTAACAGAAAGTATGACCATAGGTCCAATACTATCCTCACTTCACTGGCTTCCTGTAAAGTACAGGACTCATTTTAAAGTTTTGCTGTGAACATATAAGGAACTCAAAGGCAAGGCACCAGTAAGGTATATCTAAAAGAGCTGACTAATACACATACTCCAAATTGTTCCCTATGATCCCAGAATACAGGAGTCCTTTCTGTTCCATGCATACATAAAAGTATTGGCACTAGAGCTTGTAGTTCCCTAACCCTAACACCTGCAGCTGAACCTCTCCAAAACTGAGCTGCTGATCATCCCGTCCAAGAATTCCATTCCCCATGAACTGTCTCTGAACCTCAGCACATCAACTACAACTTCCACCACATCAGTGAAGAACCTTGGACTGGTGATGGACAGCAACTGGACATTCTCCAAACACATCTCCACAGTCTGCAGAGCTTGCAAATTTGCCCTGTACAACATCAGGAAAATCAGACCATGTGTTACAGAATACTTGACTCAGCTCCTTGTCCAAGCATTAGTCATCCCAAGATTGGACTATTGTAATTTACTCCTGGCCGGCCTCCCAGCCTCTGCTACATATCCTCTCCAGAGCATCCAGAATGCAGCAGCACATGTCATCTTCAATGTTACCAAAGGGACACACATCACTCCCTTGCTCATCTCACTACTTTGGCTTCCAGTCCAGGCATGCATGCATGTCTCCTCCCGTTCTCTGCGGTCTGCTAATGGAAAAAGACTGTTCCCACCCCTAAAAACTGGTAAACCTAGACTCTTTTCTTCCCTGGCAGGTATATGGTGGAATGAACTTCCACTTGCTTTGAGGACTTCATCATCCCTGTCCATATTTTGCAACCAACTGAAGACACTTTTCTTCAAGGAGCACCTCAGAACTTTAAACCTCAAATCTTTTTCATCTATGCTTCCATTTACTCCATTGTTGCAAGACTGTTCGATTGTAAATGTTTTTCTATCTTATACAAGACTTACATTTTTTATATTTATTCTTTCCCTTTACTTGAATGACTTTCAAGACAATTGCCAGACTTAATCACGTGCACTGTGATGATATACAGCACTTACTGTTAGATTCTCTAATACTGTTTGACCTCGTTTTTGACATGCACTTGTTCTATTATTCATTGTAAGTCACTTTGGACAAAGCTGTCTGCTAAATGAATAAATGTAAAAGTAAATGTAGTTCCAGAGCCCCTAGTCTATGGAATAGTCTGCCTGGTTACGTATAGGATGCCGAATCAGTCTCAGTCTTTAAATCCTGACTGAAGACCTATTTCTTTGATTTAGCTTTTCAACAACAGTCTCCACAGCTCACTGTAATTACTGCTGCTGGTGCTGCTGTACCTGCCAATATAATGGTGACATTTTTCTGTGGGTCTATCATTTTTTGTATTATTTAGTAACCCCTCTCTCCAATCTTTTTTTGTCCATATGTGTACTCAGTGCCCACCTGGCACCATCTGAGCAGGATGCCTTGTTAGAGCTGCTGACACCTAGTGTACCCCTTGGATGAGGCCTTCTCCCAAGAGACACCATGAGCCTGCTGAGAGTTACTCCCACACCTGGAGCACTGAGGGAGTACATAGTGCTATTTATATTCATAATCTCAATTATAACTTGTTTATTTTGTAATGTTAACCTCCCCAGGAGGGGCTGGGCAGCCAGTCAACCTTAGGCCCCCCAGAGGTTTTTTTTCTCGACACTGTGGAGTTTTTGGTTCCTCTCCTCTACCGTTGCCTGGCTTTATTTGTATCTTTAACTTCTATCATTCACTTGCTGTTAGTTTTGCAAGATCTGCAATTTCTTCTGTAAAGCACTTTGAGGCACCTCATTGTAAAAGGTGCTATGTAAAAATAAACTGAATTGAAGTGAACTGAGTTGAATTGAAATGAAATCATTGAGACTGATTTTTTTGGCTTTACTATTATAATCTGTTTTCCCATTTTTTGCCAAATTCAGGTGAGAAAAGTAACTGAAAAAAAATCCTGAAAATACTGATTAACTGATTAAAACTGTATTCATTAGAATAAAGAGTAAATCCTAATTTGAGGATTGGACAGTTTTTCATATTATTAATGCTTCTTTGGCAAACCATGTGCTTGCATACATGAAATGTACAGGCAGTGCTTTGCTAAAGACTCCTCTGTTCACAGTTATAACAGCTTTCACCAGCCATTTTCTTTACTGCTTCTCTACTGCTGGGCCAGGAGGAGTCTGGAGCCTGTCACAGGTATCACAGGGCAGGGCATACCTGGGATGGCATGCCAACTCATCGCTGAGCACAATCACACTCTATGGGCAATTTGGAAGTTCAAGTCAGCTTACTATGCATAGCTATATAATGTGGGGGACAACATGGAATACCCAGAGGAAACTCACAAAGCATGGGGAAAACAGGCAAACTCCATGCACACAGAGCCGAGGCAGGATCTAAAGCCCCAATCCTGGAGTTGCAAGACAACAGTGCTACTCACTGAGCTACTATGTGCTCCCCTCAGGTTTCAAGTCACTACACTAAAAGATGACATGGAATCAAAAATAAAACAAAAATTTTTTATATCGTTTAAGCAGACGTTCACCCTTTGAGTTGCTTTTATATTTTGTGTGCTAGGCATTTCCAATAGTAACTCTTGGACAGACATAGAACAAGTAATTAATTTACAAATTAAATGGATAGAGTAAACATGCAAGGTCCGTATGTGAACTTCATACCTTGAAAATCAATATCACGTAGCTTTGGGGAGGTCCTAAGAGAATAATCTTGACCAATCAATAGCCTTGACCAATTGAATTTATTCTCATATAGTGCCTTTTGAACTTTAAACCCATCGATGATGACAACAGAATGAAGGGTAAGTTTAAAGGTAAAGTTAAAATTTAGGCCAGATGACAATAAAAGACAGGAACCAAAAACAATAGACAAACACATTAAAATAACCTCTGTGGATCAAAGGTCAACTGGCTGCCCAGCCCCCATGTGCATGCCAATGTTTTACAGTGCAGAATGATTACAATTATACTCTAACTCTTAGCATCTGTCTGACCTGCATCAGTGGGCCAGGCAGAGGTGTACATCTCTGTAGGCTGCCAACACTCCTTGGGCAAAGGCCACATCAACAAAGCTTCACCAGTCAGCAGCTCTATGCAGCATCCCACTCAGGTGGTGACCACAACTGGCAACCAAGTAGACATGGGGAAAAAGATGGCAAGAAGGGATTTATAGAGACTTTAGTTTGTTAGAAAAACAGGCAAAAAGTAAACAATTCCAAATGGTCTGTACAAATCAAAAACAACATAGGGTAAACACAGGAGGATGGGGGAAAAATTTTGACTGAGTGAGGGAGAAACTTGGATCGGGAATTGGAACAGAAGACAACTAGAATTCCCAATCTCCCTCTGCCCCTCGGGCTCCCTGTTTTATGCAGGACTCTTAAATTAAAAACCATGTTTTGCAAATGTCAACATCAGCCTTTGGAAGTGATTCCTGTACCCAGATAGCATATGAGACGTTTATGGGTTGTGTTTGCTTTTGCTCAGTCTCAAATTAGGACTGGATTTCCCCAACGTGCTCTTAAAAGAGCCTCCCAAAGCACTGGCTGCTGGTGCAGCACTTCATTTCTGTTGCTAATTGGTAACCACTTGTAGAGCAATGAACTGCTTCATTAAGTAGGTAAAAAATGTTTCTGGTTAACTTTTCAGCATAAATTAAGACCTCTAATCACTAAATCAATTTTCACAGATCTGCTTATACTTTATAAATGTATTAATGGCACACATATATGAATATGTTTATGTGTGCATTTATTTAAAGAAGTGTTTAGTCAAAATTACGTTTCAGTTACTAATATGTATTCCTGGGTTTTCTGCCACAGTTCTATAGACATGAAAAGCAGGTGAACCGGCACCTTTAAATTGTACTAAATGTATTTTCATGCCCTGAGTAGGACAGATGTTTAAATTATTTACAAACAGAATGAAAAATATACATTTAAAAAAAATGAATACATTTCACATATTTGAGACATTTACATTTCATAGTTTGGATTGTTTCCATTTCAAAACAGCTACAGCATTATTGTAATAAAAAATTTGATATTAGCCAATGCAGTGGTTTGTAACAGACATTGGTGCAATATTTTAATTTATAAATGCTTATTTAACCAAATTCCTGTGTCATGTTGTGTAAGAGCTGTTCTTATATTGACTTTATAATTGCACATTCCTATAACTGAATAAAATACAGTTAATGATAACAAATCGCTGACATGCTCTTTGTGTATATATATAT
>JABJVR010004516.1:0-27532 GCA_025773905.1 Chitala chitala
TTTTTGGTTCCTCTCCTCTGTTGTTGTCTGGCTTCATTCATTTGTATTGATTTCTTCAATTTTCTGTGTAAAGCGCTCTGAGACACGCTGTTGCGAAAGGCGCTATATAAAAATAAATTGAATTGAATTGAATCTAGGTGCCAGTTTGAAATCAACATTTGGAAAGTGAGATCCAACTGTCAAATTATTCCATATACATCTGTATTTTTTTTTCCAACTGGTTTATAACAAATAATGCACTTGCATTTTTAATTTTATAAAAAATACACATTATTTGTTCCTGGATTTAAACAAAAAAGTTATTCCTTGCTTAATTTATGTTTCAATGAGGACATCTATGATATGTTTATTTTTTGGGGTTATTTGTAAATACACTTCTGTTCACATAGGGTCAGTGCAGACAAATGAAAGCCCTTATGAGCTGTTGAAACGGAGTGTGTTTTTCCACTGTGTGTAACAGCTCCTCCATTCTATCACAGCATGATGGCTGATCTCATTTAGCAACGATAAGCCAATTCACTAATGTCATCCAATTAGGAGCCACGTGAACAATGTTTGTCCTGCAACACACTGAAAAGATATCTGGGGGGGGGGATTAGGACGGGAGTTCATTCTTGTGGGCTGGGAGCGGTTTGATTTCAGAACTGCAGGATTAAGTTTTGATTACAGTTTATATTTGTGTCTGTAATACATAGAATCTCACGCTTGAAAAGTTTACAGTGCAGTCCTAGCTGTGGGTCTAAATCATTGCTCCTGGTTTATCAACAGAACCAGCTGGTCTCTTGGTTCTTGTACATCTTTTTATATGTCCTAGGAGGATACTCATATCTGGGCCTTATGGTGTGTATAACTAGTCTGATGTATTCAATACTTTAAAATAACAGAATTTATCAGAACTGGTGATGTCTTTATTATTTAATCTAACAGAAAATGTTATCTCCAAATATTAAGGTATAGCTAAACTGCTATAATGCTATACCATGCACATTTATAATAACTATTACACGACTACATTGTATGAGGTTATATATTCTGCATTAGTTTCTGAATACCTTCTATTTGCTCTGTTTTATTATTATTGATTTATTTACACACCATGTGTACACACTCTGCTCCAGAAATGCTCTTTTGTTGTGCTGGAGAAAAAAAAAAAAAACGAGTGAATTGATAGAGAGGGAGACATCAGGCGATAAAATGGCAAGAGTTTAAACCTCATATTCGCATTCTGAACGTGTACCTCCCACATCAACGTACTCACACACACATGTGTGCGCGCGCGCACACACACGCACACACACACACACACACACACACACACACACACACATACACGTCTGACCCAAGCAAAAAAAAAAAACAGAACTACTTCAGCGAGGGAATGGTTGAGCACATCCTGCACATGAGCACATGAGCTTGATGAGTGTGAGAGCTGATGTCGGGGCCTGTCTGAGTGCTCACACAAACTCGTTCTGTTTTCCCCTTTGTACAAACCCTGTGCCACATCGCTGAAGAAAAGAGGAAAATGCTTTTATCAGTGAGGCATTACCACAGAGAAGATTAGGAACATGACCTACATGCATGATCTACCTTGCTGGCCACAGTTTCAAGCAGAGGTGGGATGGGAGGTGCTGATGCTGGTGGGGGAGGGGGGATACTTATTCTCTTGCTCTATCTTTATGTTTACTGGAATGAACTATAACTGTCACGTGGGCTTGTTTGAAACAATGCTGGGCCTGGGGATGGCTGGGGGGGAGGCAAGAGGGAAAGAGGGAGGGAGAGAGCGTGGAATTAATCACTGTCAGCTGTGTTCACACTTGTAGCTCGTTTTCCTGCCTGTATGCACCAAGTCCGGCCCCACTCATCTCATCCACACTGGCACCACCAATGCCTCGGTGTGGCTGTTATCTGTGGGAGGTCACACGTTTACCTTACACCCAGCTGTGACATTCCACTCTTACTTGTTAGTAAACACAAGTCTTGTTCTTACCAGAGGCAAGGTATTTATGAGAGAAATGCCAACCTACGGACGTGTGCTTTGGAAAAGGAAGCAGTGGCTTCTGGGTAACAGAAGTATTGTAGAGGTGCATAATTAAACATGTGGGAAAACTGGGAAATGTTTTGCATATGAGCCAACAGGCAGCTGTGTTTACTTGCAGCTGATCGTAGTCCTGCATTCCATGCCAGTAGTCTTTCTGTGTTGTACTGTTATGTGGTATAAATATCCATCCATCTATCCATTACCAAACCACTTATCCTGTACAGGGTCATGGGTGGCCTGGAGCTCATCCCAGGCAGCCTAGGGTGCAAAGGAGGGGACACCCTGGACAGGGCACCAACCCACTGCAGGTGGCATGAACATAATTACTTAACACCTGCACTGATTCACCTCATTTTTCAAGGAGACGATCTGAATAGGCAGCCTGGTGGCATGGTGATTAGCGCCGTTACCTCACACCTCTGGGCCTGAGGCTTGACTCCCGCCTTGGGTCTGCATGTGTGGAGTTTGCATGTTCTCCCTGTGCTTGATGGGTTTTCTCTGGGTTCTCTGGATTCCTCCTATAGTCTAAAGACATGCTGGTTCAGTTGATTGGCATTTGCAAATTGCCTGTAGTGTGTGTGTGTGTGTGTTTGTGTGTGTGTGTGTGTGTGTGTGTGTGTGTGTGTGTGTGCGTGTGCGTGTTCCCTGCGGTGGGCTGGTGCCCTGTCCAGGGTGCCCTGTGCCTCCTGGGATGGGCTCTAGGCTTCCCATGACCATAAATCATGGATGCTGCGGTGTAGCGAATGGATAGATTATCTGAATACTCACCATACCTTACTTGTGCACTTACTTTTAATTTTAAATATTACATGCACTTTCAGTATTGCACATTTTCATTTCAGTACTCATAAACCCAGTCACAGCACTCAGAATACAGAGTACAATGCCAAATAATTACAACTTTGTTAATTTTCATAAATATTGTTAGTGATCATATTTACTGTACTTCAGAAAAACATGAACTCATTTTTGCAGACATTTTGCATATCTAAGGTTAAGAATCTGAATTAATTAACTATTATTCATTAACTAAATTAATAATTTGTTCATATAATTTATCATTATAATTTGTCATTACAGACTTCCAGTATTAAATGAATAAGCCATGTTCCTTGGTTCATAATTTTATATATTCTCATATGTGTCTTCCTACTTTGGCATGTGAAAGGAGCACAGCAGGTGGTAAATCTCTGAATGCTGGGTTCCCATACAGAGCCGGTCACATACATGTAGAGCATGTGAAGTGTGCATAAAATGCATGCGTAAAGCTGCCTGGTGGCTCATTGGGAAGGATATCAGGGTGGAATGTGGACGTCTCCTGGTTTGACTCCCAGCCCAGCCAGGTGTGTCTTTGAGTACTATTGCTGTCACAGTGAAGAGGCACAGACACTTCTACCAGGCAAAATACCCCCAGACCTTCGGAAACAAAAAGGTGTTTTGGGACAAATCTGTAAATTTAGCAGACATACCACTAAAACATGCTGCTCTTTTTCATTAAATGCAAACTCATTTTTACCAGCGACCATATACAATCATCTCACTGTGTTTATGGGTCTTTTGATTTATATAGCTAGGTTAAGCGGCATCTTCTTCTGAGTAGCACTTACTAAGTGTGGACATGGCTGGGGCAAGGCTGGAGTTTTTCAGCTCAACCTGGACAAAACAAAGTATGTCTTAGCTGGAATGGGCAAGAATGGCACTGTGACATACTGTAATTCAAACACCCACTATGTGCTAACTCAATAAGAAATTTCTTACACAGAAAAATTTAGTTCTTCAAAATTTCCCATTCATTTTTGTTTTTCATCAGAGCAAAAGACTAGACAGGATGTAATGTAATATGTCACGATTCTCGATTAAGGTAACACAAAATACAGAGTATAATTTGTTGGATTAATCACAAAGGTGATTGTGATGCTCTGTTACCCATTATGTGTGTGTTATGGCTCATGGTGTCTTCTCCGGTCACACACACTGTGCTGGTTAGCACATTTCCCAAAAACAAAGAATCACAGGCTTTTCAGACAGTGATGCTGAAATGTATTGCCAGCATTTCTCACATTAAATACATCACCTTCTTTCCCCTCACTCTCTTGCACTACGTTTCTTTCATGCACTCCTTCTTTTGCTGCTTTCTTCTATCAGAAAGACCCCCCCCACTAAGAGGTGTGTGCATGCACTTCCCTCTGAAGTGTTTGATGCATTTAAATGCAAATGTTTTACTCCTGACCTGAGAACCTGGAGGAGAGCTCCTCTGTGCTTTTGTCGACTCTCCTTTATGCCAGAACAGAGCAAGTTCTGGTTGACTTTCCACTGCTGGTTCCGATAAGCGTTTAACCCACTGCATTAACTGACATTGAATTCACAATGGCGTCTCATTGCACTCTTTCAAAGAGGACAATCCAAAATTACATAACAGTCCAGTTATGTCTTTATAGTTGCCTATGTTCTAAAAAACACATTACAAGAAATTAACTGCAGCATGCAGAGGACTGTTCAAGACCAGGAGGAGTTGTAATCTTTTACTAAAGCAGAAAGTATGGAACTTTTATTTACTCAGTTTATTTTTAAAACGACACTGTTAAAATGCTTACCACAATCTAGTTTGTGTCTGCCACCAATCTAAATAATGCACAAATAAATCAAACCAAGATATGAGCACATGGAAAGACCAACATGGCTGTATTCCCAAGCGTAATTAAAAGAGCTAGTTTTTCACAATTCTTGGTAAATATGTGTGATCGCAAGGGGAGACGGGGACAGTCATGCTATCGTGGTTAATTATTAGGCCTGATCTCTGATTATTAGGTGCCATCGTTATTGCACTGTAATTGCCATCAACAACGCACAGCCCTCTACACAGAACAGTTAGTGTCAAATCGCAATTAGCGACCATGTTAAAAATAAACACGTAATAATTAACCATTATCCCTCAAGGATGGCAATAAAGCAACTGGTTTAGGGTAATTATG
This sequence comes from Chitala chitala, assembly GCA_025773905.1. Classification (NCBI taxonomy): domain Eukaryota; kingdom Metazoa; phylum Chordata; class Actinopteri; order Osteoglossiformes; family Notopteridae; genus Chitala; species Chitala chitala. The sequence continues at coordinate 5,011 of JABJVR010004516.1, forward strand.
AGATGAAATGGGTTAAAATAAAAGACACAAATGCTATTAATATACTAATCATTGCATAAGTAACTGTGGTTACTGAATGACTAAATGCCTTTCTCTATAGCACTCATTTCAGTCTCCATGTAACCAGTACAAACTCACTTGCCTTTTACTAATGCTCCTTTTCTGGCTGTGTGGTTCTAAAAGCTAATGGAGGAGTCGGGGGGGGGGGGGGGGGTCAGAAAAGCTCAGTGTAGTAAAACTAACTGCCTTGTCTTACAGTCTTTTAAAACAGTTCTTATAGCCATGGGGTTTCATCTGGAAATCCCTTAGGTCAGTGCTCTTTCACCTACAATTACAGCATTTGTATAAATTTACAAGTTTGGTTTGTGTTCTGGTTTGCAGAAAGAAAACAAGCAGGCAGAGTAAATAAACATAAATACTTTATGATTATTTCAACAGTTTTCTTCTAAACAAGTTTATTTTTGAAACTTTGCAAATATGTGAGGCCTTGCAGAACTTGCCTATTTAATAAGTCTGGTTATTGTGCAAAAACTTTTTGTTAATAAAAACACAAAGTTGCCTTTGGTAATGATACAAGGTCAGTCTCTATTCTTTTGTAGGGTTCAGACCTAAATGTTTATAAATGGAAGAGCCTGAAGCCAAGATTTTCAAAAATCATTTTAAGGATTTAATTAATTCCCCGTAGGCTGGCTTCAATCTGTTGCTTCTCAGAATGTGCTCTTTTTTAACCTTAAGGTCATATCTATGTATAAATGTCAATAAGAGTTCATTTAGTGACAGGGCTGCAATTAGTCATTATTCATTCTCTAGAATGAAGCTTACCGTTACCCAATTACACCACTCAAGCTTATTATTCATACTAAGACAATATCATTTCAGCAAAAACTTTTAAGTTGGAAACTGCGTTCTTGTTCAAATGTGAAAAACATGCAATGATAAAATGTGAATAGGTCATTTTGAGTAAAGGTTTGCTGAAGATCATGTTGACTGTAATAATCGGAGAAAGTGGATTTCAGGTGCTTCACTTATGCTGGCAGAGACTATAATGCCCAGAGGAAGGTGACAACACAGGACAGGAGCAACAGTCACAGTTGCAGGAGCGGACATGAGAGCTAAAAGCAAAACTGGACAGGAACAACTTTCCACAGTCTGTGCTCATATGCCATGTAATTGAAAGGGCAGGAACATTATTCAGTGTTTACTCAGTTTCAGGTGGAGTTCCAATCATTGTAAGTGCTCTTTATCTGATAACCTTACCTTTTCATTATTTGATAAACTTACCTGTCTTTTTGTTTTGGGTTTCTAGTCTGCTTCTGTAGCTCTTCTATACAAATTTCAGATCAATGTTGTTCTCACTGAATATACTGTCAACTATTCTCTCTTGTTTTTTCTGAGATTTTGAAGTTCTGTGTAGTTCTTCCCAAGTCCTGGTGACCGTCAGTCCCTCTTAGACTTAACCAGCAAAGCAGTCAGTATGTATATACAGCACATACAGCCCTGATACCTACTGTAGTCCCTGAGAAACAGGTTCAGGGCATCGTCCCTCCCCATCACCATGGAGACAATAAACCAAACCAGGCTTGGCCAAACATTAAACAATAGTGGATATGAATCAACAAAAACCACTGAGCATGACTTCTCACAAAGAACAACGACTGACTGCAGGAAAATTATTTTATCTTTCATTCTGAAACACTCTGCCCATTGATTTTACCTTGTGAGTGGTGGACCATATTAAGATTCATTTTTATTAAGGGTACAACATTGTTAACATTCTAGCACCTCAGTACGGTAATGCTCAGTCTGCTTATTACTGGAAATAGAATACAAAATTCTTAACATATTAGCACCTCAATATGGCAATGATCAGTCTGCTTGTTACTGGACATCTTAACTAAAACATGGCAGTAGCCATTAATCATTGATCTCCAGTTACTTGGCAGTGAAAAGGAAATGTATCTGCCAGTCACTTCTGATGCCTTCATTTCAACATTTTTGCTGCAGTTTTCCATCTTCAAAGCCCTGCAGATCTGATTAGCATTAAAAGGGAAAGTAAGTACAGACTGGTCCCTAATGCATTTTAATAGCATAATGACATGTATGTGGAATGATGTAGAATCGAGTGGCAATCTGACATCCTTTAAGAGCGTTGTGCTCAGAGACATGCTCAAGCAGTGATGCAGATATGCACACATATGGACACATATGTGAGTGTGTGTGTGTGTGTGTGTATGCATTGAAGGACACAGGTTCACTTGCAAACGTGTGCAAAAATCCCGGCAATTGAAAATGTGTTTATTTGAAATGAATCCAAATAAACAGCCTCTGATCAGAACACATACAAACATGCTCTTACACACATGTAAACACGCATCACATGAGTGCTTGATAACATGAATACATACATAGAGTAGCAAACACGTCAATGCATGCACACTAAATTCACACATGGCAGAGACCCTGGAGATATTGACACAGATGCACAGACACATGACAAAGGGAGAGTGGATGGTGAATAGAACATGGCACATGTTGCTGAAACACCACAGCTTTATCCATTTATATTATCAAGTGTTTAAATATGACAGCGAGGCCCTGTGGTTTAAGTTAAAATACTGCTGCGCAAAGAAAAAGCTCAGTTACCTAGAGTAACATTCACATCATTCAGCCGTTCTGCTCCAGTGTAACGCTTTTCAAAGCATAACAGTCCGTTTTTCATGCACTATAAACATTCTTACCATAACGGACTTCTCATCCTTAGAGAAATGTTGTCACTAACAAACACACACACACACACACACACACACACACTAATGTGTTTAGTCTCTGTGTCTCACACACACGCAAAGCACACACATGCACAAAGACACACAAACTAATCTTCTTATTATCACTTACACACACATGCATGTGCACACACACGTGCACACAAGCACCCACACACACATGCATACAATGTGTTTAATGTCTCTCTCTCTCTCACACACACACACAATAACAAACACGTGCACACAGGTAGACACAAATTTTCCTGTTGAAGAGGAACATGCATACAAATTCACTGAGTATCACACCCTCAGACACAAATAAATACACATGCGCACACACAAACGGGTTTACTCACAGATGCACACTCATACCCAAACACCCTTTTTCACTAAAGCACATGTAAACAGAAGTGCTGATTGAAGGGGAGGGAGAAGAATTGATGTAGGAAGTGGAATTGACAGGAAGATGAAGGGTCACACGGGATTACAGCCGAGCGAGTGACAGCACTCGTCTCGCTCAGGGAGAGCAAGGACGCCTGGAGATTGGGAGGGATTACGGAAAAAATAACTGTTTATTCATCCAGAGCCAGAGGAGTCCTTCGCACCTCCGCTCCAGCTGCGTGCGTGAGCAAACACGTACACATGCGAGTGCACGCTGGTCACACTCTGTGAACACACGAGTGTAGCTATGTGTTCCTGATTGAATTTACAGTAAATGGAACACATGTCAGTGTGGTAACATGTTATGTGTTGTTAGATCATTTTACCAGAAATAAAGGAAGAAAAAGTGCAGTAACAAAAACAGCCTGATCATTGGTGATGTCTCCAAATATTGACCCCTCCACTCCCTGCCCTGAGTACAGCATCTCCACACAGGTACGCTATACAATGAGAGTTGTGAGGTACTGCTCTTCCTGACAGGCCTGCTCTTTGACTTGGTGGCTGATGGGTGGTTTTATCCTCATCTACAGCCATGAAATGGACTTTGATAAGTTACTGAGAGCAATCAGGGAACATGGGAATGATGACTTGCTGTTGATTTTTCAGATTTCTGTGCTTTCAGATTGCTCCATGTTATATTGATCACGATGTACTTTTTGGCTTTTATGGTTGAGGATGGTCACCTTTGGAAACCCTAGTGTGGGTATGGAGCCTAGCTGTCACTCTGATCAAAGAATGTCACGGCGTGAAAGTCATTTAGTTACAGTCATAAACCTCGTCACCCAGCACGTTCCACAAGACCTTCCCGTTGACCATAATGGAAAACTGAAAAGACAGAAAAATACAATGTAAACTTTCTTATCAATAACACACCATAAAATGCCAGTCTAGAAAGTACAGAGTGAAAGAAAATTAATCATTTTAAAAAGCTTTTGTTTTTTTGGTCATTTTGCTGTTTTGACAGTCCAGACTGTCTACCACTTCATACACTGATCTTATACAGACAGTTTTATTACTCAACCGGATCCTCAGTGAAATCAACCCTGACAGACTTTTATGTCTGTTTTATTACTTTAGCAGGATTTGACTGACAGCTGGGGAGGGGAGAGACTTAGTAAACCCCCCACAGGGAGAGTTTATTTTTGTTAGTTTATCCTGACAAAGTGGTTATGGCCTAACACTTTAACTGTGCCCCCCACCTTCACCAACTTTCTCACATTCTTCTACAAGTAGCAGCTGAGCAAGATGAGGAAAACCTTCGTCCTTGATCATCAGCATGTCCAACCACTCAGTTCTCGAGGGATACCCCCGGTCCTGTTTTGATGACTGTGCCACGGTCCTCATCATCCACACCACCCCCCCACCCCTTTCTCACTGAGAGCAGCACAGGCAGTGTGTGGGAAGATTACAGATACATCTGTGAGCAGGGCCTGATTGATTGGCACACTGGTCAAGGAGCAGAGTCTTGTTGTGGGGAAGGGAGGTATTATGATTGTCGGCAAGCCCCCCAACCCCAAACCCCACAGCCCTTCATCTTCTGCTGTGAAGGAACCATACCAGAAAGAAGGTGGAGGCATCAGAAAAAATTACCCTGCTTCATAAATATGGCGAGGAACATGAGATTAAGAAAAATGTCAGGAGAACCTCTTCACCCCTTTTAAACACATCTGTGTGATATTTACTACTTCACAGTATGAGTTTGTGCTTAACGCTTTATGTGCACTACAGTTTAACGTGTCACCACATCAACTGTGGTCACAGTTTACTAAAAGACCTTCACAGTTTTATTCAGTGGTGCAGCAGAACGCCCTCCACTGTGATGCTGGCATTTTATCACCCGTCCTACTGCTCTCCTTCTGGGTCGGCCAGTTCACTGGTCTCTCATTTTTTCCCAAAGCGAACACACAGCTAGACAGTAGAGAGTCATTTAAACAGTACTCACACATACGTGTACAATGTAAGTAGCTAAGAATCCTAAGAAAGGTGTTCATTTTAAATTTAAATTAAGCAGAGACAGACATGTTTTACTAATGGGAAACATCTGTCAGAAAACCTGAAGCAAGGGCAAAAGATCTGCTAAAGCAAAATTTATTTGTGTAATGCTAGAATGATCTTGAGGAGTGCCATCAATAAAATAATCAATTTAGATGGAAATAAAACCTTGTTATTTTTCCTAATTCCTCAATACTGACAAAAGGAAGCTGACTAAATATTATGATCTTTTAGGCTCCCTTGTTGCCATAGAAACAGTGTGCATGTTCAGCACTAGAAACAAAACCCATCAATAGCTGATGTGTTGTCTGCATGACAAATTCATTTAGTGATAATTTTAATATTCAGCTTTCCTCATTAGCCCACAGCTATAATTAATGCATGCATCTGTATCAAAAATGCGTATATTGTTTATTTCAGCCTCTTATACATAAAACCTCCACCACAGCAAGGAAAAAACATTTTCCATAGGCCGTGCACTTAATGTTTAGCAATTCTAATGGCCTGTTGTCATGGTGATGTGTCAGTATGTGTAACATATCCGAAAGAGATGAAGTTCCTGTGCGGGAGACTTGTTCAGGAAACACCCTGGCTCCTGAGGCCTTGTAAACGGAAAGATGACATCATCAATACTGTAAGTTTAAAATGGTGATGTCACATTTTCATGGTAAAAAAAAAGGTTCTGTGTCTTCTCACTATTCTTTCAGGCTAACTGAATAAACCAATTCTCTGACGTGTCCACCACTGTGGTGAAGTTTGCAGTTAAGCCAGGAACAAGTGTAAACTAGTATAGACAATAAAGCAGTGTCTGCTTAACGATACATGGACTACACATAGAGGAATGGCCTGTGATTACAAATTGGAGGATTGTCAATCATGGATGATTCAATGCTCCATCCCCTGAGTGGGGGGGGGGGGGGTTGGTTTTTAAGACTCCCATTTGCCAGTGAAATTACGGCCAGTGATCACCATCTTCCCAAGTCTTCTGAAAGGACCACAAATTGGCCTCATTGATCAGACATGAGAAATGAACACCCAAGTGGCCGTTCAGGACTTAATCCCCCCCCCACCAGTATAAAAGAGAGAGAGACAGATAGACAGAGTGAGAGATAGAGAAGGTGGAGAGGGGAGGAGATCTAGGGAGAAAGACAGAGTCTAAGAGAAGCAAGGGGACAGTGAGAGAAGGGCAGTCCCTTCTAACAGCTAAATTGTCATACTGTCCACTACATTGTTCTTTAGAATCACCATCCCATGTATGATCACACCATTAGTTATTAACATGCTTCAAGCAGCATTTATGTCATGTCAGTTAGGCTATGGGAGAATTTACCCAAGAGCTGAGACAACAGATGCCAAAGCAAAGACACTCTCTCTTTCTCTGCCAGGCACTTTGTAACGTCTTTAAAAGACTGAGCTATCACATCATTATAGCTACTAAAGTTACAGCATATTCCTCTTATAGGTTTTATTTTAATAATTTAGTATGTAATAAATTTTGTTGTATTGTTTTACATCACTGTGTTACTGTGTGCCAGAATATTTTTCATTCTTCCAAATTAATTCAGTTGAGGTGGGTTGATGCATTTTTAAATAAAATAATTCCAGAACATATTATCGGCCAGCTGCTTTTCGACAGACTAGCCTCTAAGAAGTGAAAATATCTGTTGTGTGACCCTATTCTGTCAGACACAGACTCCAACAGAGCAAACACTCCACTCCATTGATGCGCTGTGGAATACACTGGATGGAGACCCAGCAGACTGGCCATTAAATCCTCCACTTCATGACAAGGTTCTTCTGCTTGGTCGGCTTCCACGCAGCCCTTCTACATGTTCTTCATCTCAGTCTTTGAGCTCTTTACTTGGAGCACCTTCTTCTCAAATGACGTCCACCTATCAGACAATTGTTCAAACAACTGGTCCTGGCACAGAAGAGAAAAAAAAATTGTCCCGCTTGGTCCTGCAATATGTTAAATCAGACGCGTGACTCATGAGATGAAATAGGGGATTAACTGGTAATGATCTGGCAACCGGTTGTGAAATTGTAATTATCTGAACTGCTTTGGGTCTAGTTGAGAAGAAAGGGTGAGAGAGAGAAAGGGGGATATATCAGGGAAAGAGAAAAGTGGAATTGCTTTTTGTGCTTCATAAACAACATAATCAACAATTGCCAACTGGTATATATTTAGATCCAAGTGTTTAGAAGGTGTGGATTAACTAACTTTTCAGAGAAACAAAGAGGGTGCAAGTTTGTTGTCCTGAGATAAAAAATACCATTAACTAAGAGATGAAAACTTTGTGTGCTCAATAAAATGACATAGGCCCCAATTTCTTCGAGATATCTGTTTAGGTATAGTATGCTTTAACATCAAGTAGGATAATGATTTTAGTTGTGCAAGAAAGTGGCAGAAATGCCAAGAGGAACAAACCTACTGTATGTTAAATAGAACTTTTAATCTGAGCTGGTACAGTAAAGATGACTAGCTGTATGTATGAATGAATAAAATATAGCTATGTGATGTGTTGCCAGTGCATGAAAGTATTAATGCATTTGACTTCTGAAGAGGTATGAATTACACACAGAATCTGTGTGATTCTATGTGACTGTATCTGATCAGTTGTGGTGGCTGATCGGTCTGCGTTGTTATCCTGCATTTGGATGTGATTTACTGGGATGGTGGAAAAGAGAACATAGAATCAGGTTCAGTACCGACCAGTAGGTGACCAAGTGCTGGTGGTATTGGTGCTACTGGTGCGGGGTCCACAACTCTGCACAATATCCAAAAGAGGCCATATTTCCTCTTGGACCTCATGACCCCCCCCCCCCATGCACAAACAGAAGATTCCATCTCTTTTCGCCTGACACATTCTGACACATTCCTCCAGAAATACAGGCACACACACCTGAGACTCTGTACACGTCTTGCTCGTCCTTCCTCTCTGAATGTCATACACACACACACACACACACACACACACACACACACACACACACACACACTGCACATGCACAGTCTCTTGTTCTGCCTTTCTTCTTCAAACAAAACTAGTCAATGGAACTGTGAACTAATCTGAACAGAAATGCATCCATTCTGTGGTTTTCCACATGCCACACTCCTGATTTGGGTCGCATGTTTACATTGTTCCAGTGACATAAGAAAATAAGGACAAACAGTTAAGAAGCTTTATCATGCTAAAGGTAAATGGCAATGTCTAATGATAGCTATTTCAATAAAAACATGACATAAAAAGACAGTGTATTGTCTTTCGTTTAATAATGATCCAATAGCCAAGATCAACACAATTACTAATAGTATGAAATTCTACAGCTACTGTGTAATGTAATTAAATGTTTTAAAAGTATATATAAAACTGCCACAATGTAAGGTTTGTTACTGACAGACATGGTTTGTGTAAATTTCACAGTTACTATAATTATGTATGGTTAAACTGTGAAATCCCTCTTTTATTCTAAGATGACTTTTATGTGTTCCCCTGACAAAAAGCCTTGACAGTCTAACAAATTGGTTGGATTTCACCCTTTTCTCTGCTGCTCAAACATTCATTTTATGATGCGCTGGATAAAAAGGGATTATAGAAAGAAGATTAGTCTGTGTGTGTACGGTTTTACTATCAGCATATAGTGCCACCTGCTGTTCATATTGCAAAACGAATGAAATGAGGGACGTCAGTTCCAACAAAGCTGAGTTTCTGTTGATTTGCACTACAATGCAGGATGTCTAGTTGATACACGTTAGCCTGAATTCAAATAATTTTTTCATATAATTTCATGAAATTATATTTCATTGTGGCAATTTACTAACTATATGTCCACTACAGTTTATATAAAATAACAACATAGAGAAACCCAGTTTTATGTCAGTGTAACCACATAGAAGCAATGTATTACAATGGAACATTTCCTCATTTTTTGCGTTTTAAAAATTATATTAAGACGTCATTAGACATTGATATATATATGCTGCTGAAAACAAATGAAAGCACACATCGAGAGCGCCCTCTGTTGTACATTTAAGAGTAGTGGTTGGTCATTGCAGGTCCTTTTCTATGGTAAGACATTACGTAAAATCTAGCACAAAACTGCTTCACCAAATCGTAGCATAACATTGTGGGGTTTAGTTTAGTAAAACTTAATCCCAGTATATGGTTTTGGAAACAAATTGACGCAAATAACGGATCAGCTACATTTTGTTTAAAGGGATTTCAAGTATTTCAGGATATGTGTATGTGTAGCCTGTAAGTTATGAGGGCTCCACTACCCACAAAATTCAACTAGCAGCTAAACCCAGCTCCAGTAATGTATGGTAATTGCTACAACCCTTCAGGCAACGTAGCTGCTCCCATACATGTCCACATCACCCTCCCAGAGACGTCTCCCCATAAAAACTCTTTATTACAGTACCATGCTAAAGGGCCACACAGAAGAACCATTTAACACACAGGTTTCCCTCCCAGTCACATGCTTCTTCAAACAACTGCCACCCTAAAATTTATACAAAGTTCATCCTTAAGCAGCACATCACATAGCTCACTTGGTAGTGAGACGCATTAAAATGATACACCTCTCCATTTGTGCATTATTATCACCCACAAAGGATATTCAAAATGACTTCCTCATCACCACCATGTCAAACCCATGAACTCCAAACATAAAGGCTACCGTTCTCCAGCTACTCACATAACAGAGCTCCAAGCCCACAGACACCCTCATTCCAAGGTACTGCTATAACATCCCATTCACCTACCAGTAGCTCGATCTCCTCAGTGAGGTGGCACAAGGAAGGTCTGTGTGTCTCTGAGTGTGCGAATACATATGTGTGCATGTGTGTGTACATCCACACGTGTGGATGCATTGCTTCTCGAGTCGCTGGAACAGGGGGGCTTAGGGTTTGTGTTTTGGGTTTTTCCCCAAGGCCTGCTGTGTGAATGTTTCTTCTTCCCTGTATCCCCCACCTCCCAAGGCAGGAGGGTTTCCCCATCCCTGCCACCCATCCGGCTGATCTGCCCAACCCCTCCTGCTCCTCACATATCCGACACTCTCAGAAGAACATGTGCATGTACCTGCATACAATCACTCTATCCTGCTGATCTGATTTAATCATTCAGCTGCAATTCAGGAGCAGATCAGACATTTTACTGGTAAAGAGTGCAGTTTAGCCCAATATCATTTCTATTAGTTGTATATGTAATTGATATAATCCCCTCTTTAGGGTGGAAGAATGAGGGGACATGCAATTATCTTTAATTTAGTAGACACTGGTGTCCTTGGGAATATGGACGTACATGGTGTTACCATTGAGAGATTTCAGGTACTTAGCACTGATCTGCAAAAACGCACTGGAGGTGACTGAGTAAATGTACTCAGTCAGATCTGAAGATATGATGGACTTTCACAATGAAGGAAAATTCCCATGATTCCAGCAGGTAGTCACCTAATTGGACGTGCTGAATGTGCACCCTTGCAGAAAGAATGCAGTTGATGGACAGAGCTTAGTTAGAAGACATTTCTGTGAGCTACTATTTTTAAAAATAAGGCAAAGCAAAATAAAAAATGTAACATAGTTAAAACCGCTGCTGTATTTGTCATACACTGATAATTATTCCTTTCAGATTTTGGTGCAGTGTGTGTTGACAGTTTTTTTTTTTTTTTTGTTTTAACACAGCCATTGATGGACACGGAAATCTTCTGAAACTGAACATCAGAACACGACAAACTTTCTCTTTCCATGCCCTCTCGTTGACATTGAGATGTCATCAGTCCAACATTTGGAAAATACCATAGAAACAGTCACCAGGAAGTCAAAGAGCTACAAGATTCATTCCTGATGTTTGACAGCCTTGTTCTGGCTTGGATGCTAAAGGCAGAACTGTGCTTTATCAGAGGCTCAGACTGTCAATTTGAATACTGCTGACATGTAAGCTCTGGACCAGTAGGACCAGGGCAGGAAATGTACAGAGACAAAGTTCAGTTTCTTGGCTGCCCCTGAAATATAGATATGTGACATACGGCAGCCAAAGATGACCAAGCTTAGAGTTGTCAGTGAAAGAGGTCAGCAGTTACAGGTATTGAAGCAGAAACAGAAGGCGTCTCCCTTAGTCTTTGTAGTGGGACATCTATGTAGTGGTTCCACCCACAGGTAAAGGCTTTGGAGGATCACCTGTAACACTCCAGCAGTAGCACTGGCTAAGCTGGGCCATTTTCATGGTAAGTAACACGCTTCTCCCAGCAGTATTGGGAAGAGCCAGTGCTGCTGACAGCTGTTAGAGGGAAGTGTCTATGGCAGAATTTTGTCTCATCTCCTAGTCCACATTGCACATTACTGTCTCTCTGTGCTAACCAGCTTGTGTGGAGACTTTATGGAGACATCAGTCACGGTGTGCTCAAAGGAATGCTTTACCCTCCAGTTGCATTTCCATATCACCATGGCCAGTCATGTGCCTTCACTTGCCCATAACTCTGCTTGCAGCGAGCGCATCAGCTGCAGGGCCATGTTAAGCACTCAGACATCCGACAAACGGATGTCTCTGAAATATAAACGACACATGAGTCATTCACTCACAAACAGATGGCTTGACTTTGGTTCCACATTTATGGAGCATCACGCACCTCCATGCAGTCTCCAGACCTCCTTGCCTAATGCTTTCAAAACATTCTGCAGACATTCTGGACTTGGTGGAATACTACAGGTCAGCCTAGAGTGGTTCCACTTCCAATGCCTGACTCACTCAAAATGATGTTTCATAAATGCTGAATGAGTGTTCTTTCAGCTGATCAAAACCAACAATGTAACAAGAATGACAGCACTGTCTGTCTGGGAGAGTGCTTCTTGTCTGAACTACTTCTGTGGTGTCATGCTATGCTGTTGGGCCATTTGCTGTATGTACCTACTGCACAGATATCATGGAGCACAAGAAAAGCAGTGGGAAACCTGTAAATCTTTGTGTACATTTGTGTGTGTGTGTGTGTGTGTGTGTGTGTGTGTGTGCATTGTTAAATGGGACAACATGCAAATGCGGTTCTCTGTTTATGTTGTTAGATGCGAGATTCTAAGTGTGTGTGTCTTTGTGCAAGTGTGCAAAAAGGCAGAATGTGTTAGTATTTACAGGAATGGAGGTGCACGTTTGTGAAAGTATCATTGCCAGTCCCATTTGAATGTGTCTGTGTGTGCACATGTTGACATGGGAGGAGAACTGAAAAACCCTGGCAAATCACAAGGTGTCACCTACACAATCCCATGCTGACACTCTCCAGGTGCTGTGTCTGGCCAAGCACATCCCACTGTCACACTTCTGTCTTCCTCTACATGCTTCTTTTCAGTGGTTTTCTTACAATCCCTGTATTACATGATAAAAAAGTGCAGTTTACTGTCTTACTGTACTAGAAGATATATTAGGCAAACAGTGGAAATGTTACCATCAAGGAAGAAAAAAAAAATGTATTATGTTCAGTCCAACGGAACAAAAATTCAAACACAGAATGGGCCCATAGAAGGTGGGCTGAGACCTTACAAAGATAAACTCTGTACACAAAGGCGTGCTACTTATCATGGGACTAAGGTTTTTAATAAAGGTAAGAAGGCTGCTGAGAGTATTCACTCTACCAACCCTACTCTTAAGTTAAAAACAGGACTTCTGTTGAACTAATATGTATTGACAGTGGAACACTCACTCAAATATAGCCTGTGCTACTCAGTGCTCACTTTCACATCTATTCTCACAGAGCCTGTGCTCACCTTAGGGCAAGCAGTTCACACCTGGGGTGTGAGGGGATGGTGAAGTCAGGGTCACTTGTTTTTAAACATTTAGCTGAAATGTACTTCTTACTTAGTCCTTTATTTTATACTACATTACTGTATTATAATCACAAAAATACTTTATTCCCCAATATCTATAACATATATTTGTTGTAAATATCACAATGAATAACATCAACTGGGAGGCTTTTATTTTGAAATACTATGTTATCTGAGGCACCACTTGCTTGAAATAACCAACTTAAGAAGATTACGCTGCATAAGGTGTTTAAAATATCTGACTAACTGTAGGTCGCTGTTTTTAGAGCAAACGTTTCTTGGTATGGTCATATAACATATTTAAAAATACGTTCTTTGTGAACAACTGACTTTTATTTTTGTGACCAGTTATACACGAAAGCAGACGTTCTTTGACCTATGTAAGTATCCTAAATATTGATGTTTATGGTAATCTCAGTAAAATTGAATTAGAGAAACCATTCAGACTAACCAGATGAAGAAGATCAAGAGGAGAGAAAGTGAGAAAGAAGAAATAGTTGGGGATTTAAAAAAAATCAACTGTGGCTAACTTTCTGCGTGGTTTTGTACCAGGTAATGATTTAGAAATTTGAAACCGTATTCCGGCTCTCTAAGTAATACATGCTATTGTTATTATTAGTAGTAGTATAACTAGTAAAAGGCTGTAAGTTGTGCTTATATAGCGATGCCGTATTATAGACATGGACAGTGAGAATTGCATTGACACTTACTGTTCGCTGAAACATGACACCTTTGCTTAACACCTTAAAACTCGCGAAACAAATGGGCTGAAGAGTGCGTGCAGTTTTATGGGACTCACGGTGAGATCTATAATATTAAAAGCGGCTATTAAATCAATACCATCTTTATATAAATGTACCAAAATTTAATTGAACTCTGCTGTTTGCATATGAACACCTCATTTTATATGCTCAACAAATACAGTAAATTTTATACTACAAGGTAAAATTATATTTTTCTGCGAGGTGGTATTAGTACATATCACTACTTCGATTATATCACTATTTCGATGTATAGAAGCTTTCAAATAGGTAGGTTCAATAGATGCTGCGTTTGTAGTTCATGTCATCTGACAAATGGCAACGCGAGTGGCATCTAATCCATGTCAGTTTATTTTATTTATTGGTTTGAAAACCTTTATAATATCATTGAAAGTTGTCCCTACTTGTCCTTTCGCCTTCAGTTTATGGACTCCTTTCTTCATTCAATGAAACAAATTTATAAAGTTGCTGCATTCTTTTAGTAGTTATGTTAAGGCGAATTCAACTGTCTGGATACGGGAAAAAATAGGTTTTATTTTATTTTAAATCCATAAAGCTTAACTATTCCACAGGATAGCATGTGTACAGTAATATGCATTTTAGTCTCGGTAATACGTACAGTATATCATTGTAGTTACGTTTTTGTTAATTTGATTAAACCGTTTTTAATTCATTAGATTATAAAATGAGGACAATGTTATGTGTTTTTCAATCCCAATATATTTTGGAAGGCATTGAATTTTTATTGAAATTATATTAGGAAACAAGAATTTATATCATGATGCATGTGAACTGTTTTCTTTTTTTTTGTTTTTTACTGACAAGGAAAGTTTGCAAAAATTTAGGAAAAACAACAATGAATTACACCAATTTATTTTAAACCCACGGAAATAAAACACAGACGTACAAACATGTTTTAAATAATTTAAAGTTTACACAGAAAATGTATAATTTAATTTCCATACTATTTAAATGAGATTCCATACGTACAAAATAAATTATGAAGAAATACATTAGCTCATTTACATTACATTTATGTCCGATTTAATTACACTCTTTCTCGTACTGCTCGTCGCTGTCTACTTCGTCACTACTGGAGTCCTCATACAGACATATGGTGGCCTGAAGGGGGTGGTTTCTGAGAAGAATTTCTGCGTCCCGGTACAGATAGTCATAGCATCGCGATCTGGGCCAAAACAACCTGTAACACGAACCATGGGTTATGAAAATGCAGTACAGGTTGTAATGATGACTGCGTAATGTGTAGCTATTAGCCAATAAGTTAACAATTAAGGTTAATATTGAACTGTGTTTCCACCCAACTGCACTTTTTCAATATTAACCTTAATTGTTTGTTTAATTAAGTTTGTTAATATTACTGTGAATCTCGTACTTTGCGGGGTGTGAAGTTAGGCCGGATCTCGAGTGTGTATCAGCTGGGAGCCCTCCGCTGGCTCTGTCGTAAGGCTGTGGAGGCACGACATTAAAATGTACTTACTACATCCGCTCATTCGTCACGCTCCTTAGCTCTAATTCTCTTTTTGACATTTACGAGCAAATAGTTCCGTCTTCGTTATAAATTTGATTTGATACATATTGCAAGCTTGACCTAGGTATTTTACGCATAGTAAAAAAGCACTGTATTTTTTAATGGGCAAACCACAAACAAATGTAACCTATCTAATAAAACGAAAGTTTTTCTGCATAAATTTTGAAACGTAAAAAATTACATTATTTTGTAAAATTACAGCTTACGCTTCCTCTGATATTGCTGTTATTACCTTAAATAGCGTTTTCTTCTGCTGTTTGTCATCTGTAGCGGTTATCCAGGGTCTCCAAAAGTGCGTAGATGTATAGCTATAGATCGAGATTTTTATAAAGTAGTATTACAAATTAGAGAGGAATTATCTCTGAATGACTATTGACAGATCAGGCAAGAATTTTCACTTCGCAATAACGCCTAAAATCCCCTCGCATGCTTACCCGATTCTAGCTTCTGTTCGACTTTCTGTGCATCTTTCGGAAAACGAGTTCACGAACCCCGACCGACGCTTGGTTTTGTCCATACTTCCCAACAGATAAATTCAGCAATCCAGAACGACCAAGGATGACCATATGTATTGGCTGCACGAAGTGTCAAACACTTGTGTCGTGTAAAAACCAGTCACGTCCACACGTCGCAAATTGGCAAGGTGTTAGTCAAATCGCGCCTCGTATGTCTGACAAACGGTCCCGCTCCTGCGAGCGTTTGCATTAAGTTCACTGAAGGGCATAGGTTTGGATTTGACATTAGTAGGTACCAAAATTACCCCCAAACCCCTGCCACATAAACACACAAGGTACAATTTGGTACTCCCACAATATTGGTAGGCACTCACCCCTACCAACCCAAATCTATGTCCTTCGGTTCACTAAGATAATACTGTTTCCTATAATGGATGATATATTTTAAATGTATCATCTTTTTGGTATTAGTCAGCTATAACTAAAGTACAGTTTGTTGTGTTTAGATTGTAGGCGTTAATTGTGGCAATGACATTTTTTATTTGCTTATATAAAATTCAAAATTTCACAATTTCAAAGTGGGTTTGAAAGTGGAGCTGACATACTTTTTTCAGTCAAGGTTCTGTCCGAGTGCTTTGAAATGCTTTGGTTTAGGATAACTGGAAACTAGCATATGTGTTTTCAATTGTCAAGTGTATGTTTGGTGGCTCATTTGGGCTCGAAGTCTAATGCCCTCCATCCCTCTTAACACTGACTTACATAAGCAGTTTGAGGAAGTGACCCTTTAAGGTTTTGTTCTAGTTAAGACAACTGTTATCGGGTTTAGGGGCCTGTTCAGGCTGTGTCCAATGTGTTCCAAAACTGACAGTAGACCCCAGAAAACTGAAGTTAAGCACTGTAGCAACTGCATCCAATCGACACAGACCATTTAGCTTACAGTTTCCCATTTCACTGTTTTATTTATATGGATTGTACAGTACTGTAGAAAATAATTGCTACCCTCAACATTGTCCGATTCCCTGCTATGTTCAGCAAAATATGGGGTCTATAAAAGGGCAGTAGTATTCACAAATATTATTGACCTTTCCTTTTTTTTGAGAAGCTGGACCTTCACTACAAAAAGGGGCTTATGCTCTTTTTAAAATGATCCCGATCCGGCTGTTCTTGTTTCACAAACCATAACCTTGAATAATTTATTGATTTCACTAGGCTCCCACAAAGCGGTCGCATGAAAAGTCTTCTTGCGTGTATGAAATACATGTACATCACAGGTTGTCAACTTAAATTTTTGGTAGGCTGTGGTTTGCAGCAAGTAACACTGCAGTTTTGTGTAAATAATTAATAAATCTAAAAAAGATGTAAGTCATAAAACCTCTGAACACCGGCTTGTCAGTATGGAACCCCAGTATCAGATAAATCAGTCACTTCAAAGGTGTGGCCGTATTTATCTTCGGATTCGGAATGGAACGCAAATGGTACATCTTCCACTGGGTAAAACAGCTTGTGTTGCGTGGCAACACAAGGACGAAAATAATAAGGACAATTTATGGAGTCTGTCGCAAAACGGCTTTAATGTTTGATGGATTTTTGTATGGCCACAACTCAGATCACACATGGTCTCCACCTGTTGAGTAATAAAATACTTGATGCACCTCCCAAAGAAATATTCACCAGATGACAAATCTGTATCCATCATTGATCGTTCTATTTGATACCCTACACAGTTAACCCCTTTACCGTTCCATTATTCATTATACGTTTTCAGCTCTATTAAATAAACGTTTGGCAAAACCTTAATGCAATTTTAAACATAATGTAGAATATTGTTAGAGAAAACACATTTTCCGTTATACATTGCAGCGTTTTTTTTCAAGGAACAATAGAAAGTTATTCAGTTCCAGGGTAGAGACACGGCCGTATTTTTATTAATTTGAGAAATGAACAGATATTAGGAATTGTATGAATGACAGGTGCGTGATATTTTGTATATTGTTAAATGATTTTACATATGGCACCATAGCCGATCCACTGTCAAGCTAAACAGAAAATGCCCCTCATAAGGAGCCATTAAAGGTGGAAAACGCATTGCCGTAGAACCCATGCTTATTTATACCTTATTATGTGGCATTTTTAGGAAATGTCAAAATCACAAATTTCTGAAAGAGTCGTAAGAGGCCACTGTTGTACTGTCGAGGATCTCCAGGATTGTCGCCGATGTAAGACGTCATCGCAACGCGACAGCGATGTTTGGGGAAACGGGAACGACAATAAGGAAGTAGTGGTCCAAGTTCGTTTTTACGCGATGACATATCGCTTGGTTAGAGTTCGGAACTACTTCAAGGAGTTCTGTTTTTAGAATTATGAGTTATTGAACAGTGTCGTAGCGGACATATATATATTTTTTTCAGTGCGGCTGTTTGTAATGCTTGTTTAATGTTATTTTGGATAACGACGGCAAGAGTTTTTAAAATTTTAGTAAACCGATTTTGTAACAGACTGAGAGCACGTAGGGTGGACCCTCCCACCATTTTTAATGTAGTAAATATGATAACAAATAGTAACTGAAGTTCCGTTCTGGTTTTGCCAGAAATCGGAGCTGTCAGACGAGCGGAGATGCTGAGCGCTCCTTCGCAGGCGTTCCCGGCGCCCGGGTCTCAGCAGCGCGTCTCTCAGTCGGGGAGGAGCAAGGTGAGTCCCCAGAAAGTCAAATTGCACATCCAATTTGTACTTGGATTACATCGCTGTAAAGATTGTGTTTCCATGAGCCCTTTATATCAAACCCATGGTTTTTAGCTGTCTGCAGTGCCAGTTTTACAGCAATTTGATGTCACAAGTTACAGTGATACAGATGGTATTTGGTGAACTTTTAAATTCTGAGATCAGAGGAGATGCTGCTCTATAATCTTTAAGTGATTTTTTAAGAAGACAAGATTTTTGGTTTTTTCTCACGTAAGGTATTACAGTACTCGTATTACTCTTAACATTGCAACGTAACGGTTTTACGGACATTTAGTTATAACAATAATTATGATTGTCTTGAGATGGCATTTTACATTGAAGTATGGTCAGAGTTATCAAACCAGTGGGAACAATAGAGACCCAAAAATATGTCATTAAGCTATTGTTATGTTATGTGCTCGTCTTTCTTTCTCTCTCTCTCTCTCTCTCTCTCTCTCTCTCTCTCTCTCTCTCTCTCTCTCTCTCTCTCTCTCTCTCTCTCTCTCTGTCTCAACCATGCCTGTGTGATTTTGAAGAGGCGTGTACAGGAAAGTGGTTGAGTAATGATGGATGCTTTTTAGGAAGTTATGTCAGATAGACTAAAGTTGCATCTGAGGAATTTCTGTGTATAGCTTACAGATACATTAATGAGGTCTCACCTTTCATGAACACTGGAGAGCATCGTTAAGGAGTGATTTGGCTTCACTTGTCAGACATTCCAGCCTTTCTTCTCCCCTCTGCTACATGTAGGTGGCACTGAAGCCAGGACGCAGTTTGATGGACTGGATCCGACTGACGAAGAGCGGCAAAGACCTGACGGGCATACGGGGAAGGCTGATCGAGGTTACGGAGGAGGAGCTGAGCAAACACAACACACGGAATGACTGTTGGACATGCATACGAGGTCAGGCTCACACACACACACACACACACGAGTAACTCATCAGCTGTGTGCAAGTCCTTCCACACACGAATAGAGAAATGCTAAGCACGGCCTGCACTTCAGGTTCATTTATTAAAACAGTATCCAGTACAATTTGGACATCATCAACATTTCCCCAGATTTGACATTTTATTGTTGCTTTGGTCTGGGTAGGTGAACAGCATTCAGAGTATACTGTATGCTACAGCTGTTGCATGTTTTTGATAAAACACATCATACTTAAAGATGAATGGACCTCTTGACTCCTGATTGTCCAATCATCACTTTCGGAATTTCTTACTTTTGTGAACAGGTGACTAGTTGTATTAATAGTTGCGTTAATTGTAATGGTTTCCCCCCAAAAAGGAATAATACAAATATTTTATATTTTGTGAGGAAAATGTATTGTCTTATCTTTTACTATGCAAGCGTGCTCTTACTTATTTGTAAGTCACTTTGGATAAAAGCATTGCTAAATGAATGTAAATGAAAAGCTGAATTGAGCAAGAACTTATTTTTGCACTTATTTGTTTCGCCAGTAGAGGGCACATCTGTTGTAATATTGACTTTTCTGCACAACGTTTAGCCTGTGCCAACACATTCAGCCCTGACAAGAGAGCATTTCCTCATTATTTCTTGTTCCTGTATGATGCATAGAGTTTAGTTACAAATATTTGTGTGTGTGTGTTTGTGTGTTTTGTATTTTGTGCCTGCATGTGTGTGCTTGTGTGATGCATTCATATATGCTGATGCTGCTGTGTGTGTACATTCACATGTGTCTCTTTTAGGCATGGTGTACAATGTCACCCCCTACATGGAGTTCCACCCTGGGGGGGAGGATGAACTGATGAAGGCAGCTGGTGTGGATGGTACTGACCTCTTTGACCAGGTGATGCAAAGACAAAATTTCTCTCTTATTCACGTTTTCCTTTCTCTTTCATTCTCGCTCTCTCACACACACTCACACACACAATGATGATTTTATGTAAGGCTGTTCACAATTACGATAATTTATCACACTGGTACAACCATCATAGTTCAGTAAATTAAGTAATGTTGAAAGAAATATATAGGTCCCTATGAAACCTGGCTTGTTTTTTCACTAATTCCATTTGATTTCATCCCCATTGTCTGTTTTCTTGAATTTCTTTTTAAATAGGATATTTATTTATACTGAAAGAAAATATATGCAAATGGCTACATTAACATAGATAATAACAAAATGATACAAAGTTCAAGGCATTATTGAAAATACGTTACTTAAAAAGGGAAACGTGATGTGTTAAAACAAATTGCACTGATTAACAGTATTAAAATACAAGGACTTTCAGTTTGCTTCATTCAGATGTTTAACTCTGACTTGTTGTCATTTGGTTTATTTCCATCAGTTAATTTCATCTAGTCTACAGTATCTTGGCAGAGCCTGCAGAAAAGATGTTGCTCCTATTTGTCACTAAGATGTTGTTGTCCACTGAATTTTGCAGTTATGCTTTTATTTTAGTTTGTTAGATGTATATGGAGTATATGATCTTATCACGTTTTTGCCTCTTTCCATGGTAACACACTTTTTCTGAGAAGCAGGTCTTGGACTGACTGCCTACTGTAATACAAAGACATGAACGATAGGATTGCTTACTCACTAAAAAACAATGAGGATGTGTTATCTTGAAATCATAGGGCCCTAAATACGTCATATTTAAGTCCATTATGTTTCAAGTCAGGATAGAAACAAATGCTGTTTTGCTCTCTCATCTCATCCCATGTTCTTGGTCCTGATTTGGCACAGCTATTCCCTGAACTCTGCTGTGACTGTCATGTTCTGGCATGTGCCTGGATTTTGTGTTTTCCATAGTAATTGAGGGAACAGCTCTTTTTGTAAAGCAGATGGTAGATAAGCTGAACATAAGCGATGTGCAGTTGAATTTCTGTTTAAATGACTAGTGGAACTGTCTCAGTGTTCATACGTTAACAATATTACAGACAGTTGTCATCGTCCTACACATTGTTAGGACTTGATGTTAATGGATATCTTCTGTAGTCTCAGCACTTGTGGCATTTGAGCTGTGAGAAGACATTTTCCATTTAACAACCTTTGTGGTATTGCATTGCTCACTGCTGTAGTAACAAGGAAGAGTGTTTGTGTGTTTGTGTGTGGGTGTGGGTGTGGGTGCAGGCGGCCGGACGGGGGTGGGTGAATGATGACATAATGCTCTTTGCTTTTGAAATGGAGCACAGCCTTAAGTAACACCTCTATGTAAACTAAGTCTGCTTTAAAATGACTGCTCATTAAAATAAGTGTTAAGAAATTCATGCATATTAAACCAATCAAGGTGACACGTTGACTAATAAAACCAGCCGCCTGTCATGGTTTCAAGAAGGGATTGCATGTATGTAGTGTGTATTTATAGGCCTTTCTTGGAAACCTGAAATAGTTTTTAGAAAATTGGAAAAGGTATGATTCCACAAATTTCTTGCAATCCTGAACACTATGGCTCTGTAGGAAGAGAGCATGTGTAATTGTTTCAGTGTACTCGTGGGAAATTAACACTCATTATTGTGTGGCTCGTGTTCATGATGTAATTCACGCTGTCTTTCTGTTTCTACACACACACACACACAACATCTTAATCATTCCTCATTTTCATCTCTGACGGTTAATGATTAATCTTAATTTCTTTTGGGCACTGATGATGTGAAGATGCTTTTTCTCCTTTTTATATGCTGTTGTGACATGAAAGTAAATTAAAATTAATAAACTATGCATAAATATAACAGTCACAGATTTACAAATTCATGCATACAGTGTAGATGTGTTCACATGCCTGTGATTATCAGCATACCCTATACAGATGTGTACAGACCCCTGTGATTGTCAGCATACTCCACACAGATGTGTACAGACCCCGGTGACTGTCAGCATATGCTGTACAGATGTGTACAGACTCCTGTGACTGTCAGCATACCCTATACAGATGTGTACAGACCCCTGTGACTGTCAGCATACGCCACACAGATGTGTACAGACCCCTGTGACTGTCAGCATACCCTATACAGATGTGTACAGACTCCTGTGACTGTCAGCATACCCTATACAGATGTGTAC